>VDFB02039095.1:0-15000 GCA_007258455.2 Sequoia sempervirens
AGTAATTATCATTTAGCAATAGAAATAGCAAGCATTTTAGAATAAAATAAATATAACGACTTTTCATTTAGCTGCATCATAGTTTACTATAGCTTCTTTCATCAAGTTTCATGTCAATTTAGATTATAGTAGTTTCATCATTATCATTTAGATATCATCATATAGGATTAGATTATTGCAATTAGTAGCATCTCATTCTCTAGATTGGCATTTTAACAGTTATAATGCTTACCAAATTTGAGAGACCCGTGACTTAATAAATCTTTGGAGATAGAGAGCAACATGATGCTTTCAATAGATTCTTGCTTTAAATTAGTTTAATTGTTGTTTGAATCTTTGATATAATTTCTTATTAATTTTGTTGATTATCATTTTACTCATACACAAATAATATCCATCACACTAAAGATTTGGTATATTTTCAAGTGAGTGACTAACTATTTGCTAGGAATTGGGGATAATTCCACATATACTATCCTTGGAAATATTTTTAATTGAATATTTTACTATCTTAAATTATAGGGCCAAGAGCACTATCTATTCATTTTATGCATGATTTTATGACACAATGACCAGTGTCTCATCAATTGGAGCAACAGAGTCGAATATGTAAGGATTAGTAATTTACAAATTACTCAATTTTGAAAGAGGCAGGCTATTTTCATATTGCTTTGCATTTATGATAATGCATTGTACCTAAAACATCTACTTCTTAAGAATCCAAAGCAATTCCTTACAAATTTAATAACACTATTCAATCATTTTAATTAACTCCTTGAATGAAAGTTGAAAATAGAGTAATACATTCAAATGAAATAACTGAAGACAAATGATAACACCATTAGTATTTCTCATTCATAACTTGTAAGGAACATACATAGGAGAGTATCTTCTTCTAGACTAAGATTTGTTTTGATATCACTAATTTCCATAAAACTTATTTGAGATTGATATATACAAGATTTCAAATCCAAGACAAACTATTGGCTTATTATCAGTATTCTATTCAAAGTGCCTTTCTTGAGCATAGCTTTCACCTAAAATCCTACTTAGACTTCAAAATCTTACCACCATGTAATAAGGCCTTAAATCCCTTTTATAGAACAAGGAAGCAACAAGCTCTAGGCTTAATTACATTTACATTTCATTTTATTTGCACCAGAATTTGAGATATTCCTAGTTTGTTACACACAATCATTTAAGGAAAATGGAAGAGTAAAAGACCACATTCCATATTCATTGAACAAAGGCATGTCAGCTCCTCGAAAAGTAGAGTTTGTTGCAACTATGTTGAATCCTCATCCTTTTTGACCAAAGAAGATTCTCCAATAGCAGCTCAAGCACAAACTTGTGTATTTTCCATAAACAACATACACACCACCAAGGTTAACTAGTCTGAAACTTCTCCTACACACCAACACGAAAACATTCCACCTTAGCACTAGAAGCAAGAAATCACATGAGTGCTCATTTGGACAATCCTAACAGAAAATTCATGGTTTCATCAAAAACAAAAATAGGGTGTAGTCATCACTCTGAGTCATCAACCTCAAAAGATACTTGCCCATGTTTTTGTCATGGTGGGACTAGAGAAATTGTCACCACCTCCTTGTTAGAGTTCCTTGATAGTACCAAGGAGAGGGATAATAATCACCCTCTGGATCAATGTCACCCTCATTTTTTGAAGGGTTATTAGAAACCTCACATGGAGAATTAGATCCTTTCAGATAGGCCTTATAATTCTCATTATCTCTCCTTGCCTTCTTTTCATATTCCACCATCTCCTTCTCTCTGTATTTGACTAATTCTTTTGAAACTATCTAGTCCCATGGGCGGTAATTCTCCTTTTTATTATACTCTTTGAATTTCGTAAGATCTATTCTACCTTTTGGCATATCAAGAGCTCCTTGCATTCCACTTTCATCCTCAAGAGTATCTTTTTCAAACTCAAACAAACTTAGCTTCTCAGACTCTTGAACCACCATGGTATACCTAATCAACTAGGACAAGAATCCTACTCCAAAAAAATTTATACTCGCACACTTCCTTACTGAACCACACCTCTCATTTACTACAGACTAAATCTTGATGAAAAAGAATAATAGACAATCTATATTAAATAGGAAATTTGAAGCATGCAGAATTAATGATCTCATAATTCTTAGCATGAGTGAGTTGATAACTTGATAGCTCAGTTTTGAATCTAAGTCATTAATTTTAAAGCATTTTAAAACTTCATCCATGGTGATCTGAGCCTCGTTTTTTATGCTTTTAACAACTTGCTCATAGAAAATAGCGATGCTAGCTTAAGTGTTGCAATCTATCAATCAAAATGTATCACCAACCTGATATGTGTTTTTCATTAATATCAGTGAAGTACACAAATTTAGTTCTTCTTAAAGAGAAACTTTCCTTATATGTTTCATTGCTTCATCACTAATTTTCCCCAAGTTTTAGGGTGCAATTGGCAATGAAACCAATTATGTGATGATTTCCAGTCCATTGGATCATCCTGCTTTAAAACTTCATCAATAGTTCCTCAGTCCTCTTGCTGCTTTCCTTTTTCTTTACACTAAATCCTTAGGATCCTACCACATTTCCCATTCCATGTAGTAGTTATTGCTTGTCACTAATTTACTTCATCCTCGCTCAGTTCCATCAACAATGTAAACATCCCTGTGATGATCCTTAGCCCTTGGTTTTGCGGTCTATCCCTTGGTAATATATGTTCCTCCATTGTGCATCACTAGTTCAAAATTTGCAATGAGGTTCCTATCAGCAACGAGAGATGTAGTAGAGGCATTAGTTTTAGAGGACACCATCCCTTGTCGCTAATTTAGAACTCAAGTTCTTAAGTGAATTCACAATGAGAAATATAACATAAGTGTGCCACTCATCACTAATTCTCCTCATATATTATGTGAGCAATTAGCAATGATGGAATTTACAACATTCATAGTGTCCATCGTGTATTGCTAATGTGAGACTTTACATTTAACATACCCACGATCACACGATATAAAGGAAATTACAACATATCGCTCATCGTTGATCCAAGTTTATCATTTTATGGCTATCCACAATGTGTGATAAGAGCAGAAGACCGGGGCATCGCTCATTACTAGTACAAATTTTAAAACGTGGAAACCATTAGCGATGAGCGATCCTTCAACAATACAAAAAACATCATTCATTTTGCATTTGATTTAGGTGCTCTAGCAGCAATTTGCGATGAACGATAGCATAAGAATATCACCTCATCACTCGTCACTAATTCAAAATATGCACTCTTGAAGTAATTAGTGATGAGTGATAAGAACACAATGGTCATCTAGACTTAAATGAAAAACTTAAAACACATGCACTTAAGTTGTTCTTAAAAGAGGGGACTCTTTAGGATGATATGAGAATAATGGGTTCAAAAACTTCCAAGTCACGAAATTCAAAGGATATAAAGGCAAAGAAATCCTTTACTCAACCTAACAAAATAGAAAAGTCAAACTTAGGCTTGAAGAACCGGTTACTAGATGATAGTGAATGACATAAGATGTTTTTTAAAATGACTGGCAAGGGGTAATAAGGAGTCAATGTCCAAATAGAACCTTGTAAGCAATGTGTAACAAATAAAAACCTAAACCCTCAGATAGCAACCCTACATCCAAATGCAATAAGGATTTAAGATGGAACAAAAAAAAATTGAGGGTTCCATCACCACTTCCAGGTCAATTTTTAGTTTTATACATTTTTAAATACCCTTTTGTTAGAAATAGGTTTTGGCTTAGTTTTGTGAAACTCGGACTGATTCACCAAGAATGGTGAATGAGTCCCATCAGGCTTGAAAATTGGCATCAGTAGAATTTCAAGTGTCATTTCCAGTCTTCATCCACATTCCAGGTGCACACTTTCTAGTTGGTCAATTTTTGTTATAGTTTTCTATTCATTTCCAAGTGTTATTGTATTACACAATGTGTTTTCAAACATGTTGTTTTCCTTTAGTCTCCATTCATTAATTAGTTAATATTATTAGTTTCTTGCATCTAGTTATATTGCATCCATATTCCATCCATATTGCATTGACAATTAATGTAACCTGAGCATTTTAGCCCTTCTTTCTCCTTTTAGGTGAAAAAACCTAGAAGAGCTAGAAAGAATTAGGGTGCCAGACATCTATGGTACATTCCCAAGGCTATTGTGAGTTCATTTTCTATTGAAGTTTTTTCTTTTTGTTGGGGTCTATAGTTGGTGTCTCCTATTTAGGTGGAGATTGCTCCTATTAAGGTGGATCCCTCTCCTATTTCAAGGCAGAGATGACATTGTAGATGTGATGGGAAGATCTCTTCTTTGTTGTTGGTTCCTATTGAGGTGTAGCATGCATGTTTAGGGGAGTGGTGGCTTTAGCAACAAGGGCTCCCATATCATCCTCTCCTATAGTGGGAATTATCTCCTATTGAGGTGGAGTTTGGGTTGGGTAATTGGGTGGGATGGTGTTCTAATAAGACTATGCTTCTCAATGTTCAATGGTTCTCTCTAACTCCCCTCTTGAGGTGGGGAGTTTGGATGTGCTAGATGTGTTGAAAAACATAGGTATATGGGTATTCTTAACCTTTAAGTTGGTTTTTTTCCTTGGCTCAACTTTGGTTGTTTTGAGTAGTAGGTTAGTTGTGGCCTCGTTGATTTAGGTTGTGTTTATGGTTAGTTAGGGTTCAAGATCTATGTAAAAAATAGGTTGTAAAAGGTTTAAGGTCCCTTCAAAACCTATTTATAACATCTTGAGTAGTATTTTTTATCATTTGATGGCTATTATTGTTGGTCTATGGATTATTTATTTTCCAACATTCTTTGTCTTGAAAGAGCTTTAGATCTCTTCAAAACCTCCTATTAAATTTTGGATCCCATAAATACCTATTTTATGTCTATTAAAACAAACTATTATAAATGTTTATTCCTTTACTTCTAATAACTATCCTATAAATTTTCTAGACATACACTTTTTATCACCTATAATTTTTACAAAATTACAAAATTGCACTTTAAAAAAATATGATTAAGTTACTAATTTGTTGTTATAATAGATGCTAAGGAAGAATGATAAGCTGATAGGCTATTTGTTTGAAATTTCCACAAAGATTTTCATCAAGCTAGTCATGAATAGAATTTCTCGGTCAGTGGCAAGTTTCCCAATGTTGTTTATGATGATGTGGAATTTGCTAATTACATGGGTTGGCAGTGGTGGAGTTGGTTGCTTGGATTTGTGGAAGAAGAATGGTAAGTTTTGGCTCGCATGAGGGTTAATGCATCCTGGAATTGTTGTACAATGGTGTTGGAGGAAGTAAATGCAATATTCAATGTAGCAGTGTGGGAAAGTATATTGTTTTTGGTTGCATTATCGAATGAGCCACTGTGGTGTTGGTTTGATAGTAGAGTATTGAAAAAATTGGCACCTTCATCTTCATTTGATAGTAGGTTGGATGGTTTTAACACTGATGTGCTTCGAAATGTGCAAGGAAATATATTGATTAAGTTACATTGTCGAAAGAACCATAGTGGTGTTGGTTTGATAGCAGACTATTGTAAAAATCGCGATCTTCGGCTCTATTATATAGCAAATTGGAGGGTTTTAGAATTGTTGTGCTCTGAAATTTGTAATTCATTTTACATGGGTATTTTGCATAAATGATTAATTTATTGTTCATGTCTTTCACTCTCGGATTATTGTTTCTTGTTTTATGTTTGTATCTTTGGCAAATAATTATATCCATTTTGGAGACTTCAAAGAGATTATGGCTCTATATGGATGGAGAAATTGTAGATATATCTTCTTTCTTTCATAAAAAAATATGGTTAGGGTTAGTAATTTTTTTTCCCTTTGTCTATTGTTTGTAGTTATCTTTGTGCATCTTTGGCATTATACCCATTAACATAGGAGTAATTGCATGTTTTGAATTTATTGTTCATGTCTTTCACTCTCTACTTATTGTTCCTTGTTATATGTTTGTATCTTTGGCGTTATATCCATTTTGGAGAATTCAAAGAGATTATGGCTCTGTATGGATGGAGAAATTGTAGTTAAATATTCTTTCTTTAGTCAAAAAATATGGTTAGGGTTAGTGATTTTTTCACCCTTCATTTATTGTTTGTAGTTATCTCTATAAATGTTTGGTGTTTATTGTTTGTATTTATCTCTATGCATCTTTAGAGTTATATCCATTAACATAAGAGTGATTGCATATGTATATATATATATATATAAGTAGAGGGTTAGTAAGACAGCATAAAGATATTCAAGATAAAATTAGTTTGGTGGTTGTTAAGTGTTATTGTAATAGCTCTTTTACAATTTCTCTATTTGTCTATAATATTTAGTGCCAAGTAATATAGCTTGAATTTTCAATTAATTCCATGGCATTATACCCATTTTGCACAAATTATTGGCCCCCATTGGCTTTACGAGTTCTACTTAATGTGGGTTTTTGTTCATCTATCATTTACATGTGATTCTTAAGTATTATTCTAACACCTCTTACAGATGTTACATAGACTACTTGTATTTTACTAATATGTTTCATGATATTCTTTTCTATTCATCTATTTGAAGGTCCTTATAATAAACTGTTAATTGTCGTGGTTATTTTTTCTCGATGGAACATGTTATATGTCTTGTATCAATATGTTTCGTGATATTCTTTTTTTCTCATATTTTTGGCGTTCCCCATAACAAACTATTCTTCATTATATTATTTATTCTCAATTCCCCATAACAAATTGTTCATTACCATAGTTTGCCTCTTCTATTCTCAATATTTTAAAGTTTTATTTAATGTGGGTTTTCAAACATCTATCATTTTCTTGTGATTCTTAAGTGTTTTTTAATAGCTCTTTTCCAATTTCCCTTTTTGTCCATAATATTTAGTAGCGAATAAGTGTTATTCTAATACCTCTTATACAATTACTCTATTTTTCTTCAATATATGTATGCACATATGTATCTTTCTATGTTTCTAAGCATTAATTTTTGCATACAGTTCACATTGCATGCATATATATATGTATGTATATATATGTATATATAGATGTATATATGTGTATATATATGTATATGTATATATAGATACACATATATATATATAAATATAATATATATATATGTGGTAATGTTTCTCAAAAGTTAAGTCTATGACATTATACCTGTTTTGCACAGATTATTGGTACCCATTGGCTTTACGAGTTCTACTTAATGTGGGTTTTATTTCATCTGTCATTTACATGTGATTCTTAAGTGTTATTCTAACACCTCTTAAACAACTGTTACATAGACTGCTTGTCTTATACCAATAAGTTTCATGATATTATTTTCTCCTCATCTGTTTGAAGCTCCTTAGAACAAACTATTAATTTCTGTGGATATTTTTTCTAGATGGAACATGTTATATATACTGTATCAATATGTTTCATGATATTCTTTTTTCTCATCTATTTCAAGTTTCCCATAACAAACTATTCTTTATGATATTCTTTTTTTCAGTTCCCCATAACAAACTGTTCATTATTGTAGTTTGCCTCTTCTATTCTCCATATTTTAAAGTTCTATTTAATGTGGGTTTTCGAACATCTATCATTTTCCTCTTATTCTTAAGTGTTTTTCTAATATCTCTTTTCCAATTTCCCTTTATTTCAATAATATTTAGTAGAGAATAATTGTTATTCTAATACCTCTTATACAACCACTCTAGTGTGTGTGTGTGTGTGTGTGTGTGTGTGTACGATAGTGTGGGAGGAAGTAAATGCAATATTTAATCTTGTAGTGTGGGAATGTAATTTTTTTTTTGGTTGCATTGTCAAATGAGCCAATGTGGTGTTGGTTTGGTAGCACTGTATTAAAAATATTGTTTCCTTCATCTTTGTTTGATAGTAGGTTGGAGGGTTTTAACACTAATGTGCTCTGAAATGTGTGAGAAAATATATTGATTAAATTGCATTTTTAAAAGAGCCATTGTGGTCTTAGTTTGATAGCAGACTATTGTAAAAATAGTCACCTTCAATTCTATTTTATAGGAGATTGGAGGGTTTTTAAAATGTTGTGCTCTGGCATCTGTAAGTCATTTTACGTGGGTATTTTGCATAAATGATTAATTTATTGTTCATATCTTTCACTCTCTACTTATTGTTCCTTGTTATATGTTTGTAATTTTGGCATTATACCCATTTTTGAGACTTCAAAGAGATTATGGCTCTGTATGGGTGGAAAAATTGTAGTTAAATCTTCTTTCTTTCATCAAAAAATATGGTTAGGGTGTCTCCAATTTATATATGCATATATGTATCTGTCTATATTTCAAAGCATTAATTTTCACATACAGTTCACATTGCATGTATATATATATATGTAATATATGTAATATATATATATATATGTACATATATGTATGTATATATATATTTATGTGTATATATATATATGTATGTATATATATATATGTATGTATATATATATGTGTGTGTGTATATATATGTGTATATATATATATATGTACATATGTATATTTTTCTAATAGTTCTTTTACAATTTCCCTATTTTTCTATAACATTGAGTGCCAGATAATGTAGCTCGAATTTAGAATTGACAAGCCAACTATTACATAGATTGCTTGTCTTGCATCGATATGTTTCATTAAATTATTTTTCCCTCATCTATTTGAAGCCCCCTATAACAAATTATTCTATTGTTCTTGTAACAAGGACTGCTTTCAATTTTGAAATTTTGAAATTTTGGGGATTTCCATTATCTGTCATTTTCCTATGTTTCTTAAGTGTTTTTCTGATAGTTCCTTTATAGTTTCTCTATTTTTCCTATAATATATAGTTCCAAATAATGTATATTGAATTTTGAATTGACAAGCCAACTATTTAATAGGTTGCTTGTGTTGTATTAATATATTTTATGATATTATTTTTTTTTCAATTCAACAAAGAAAATTGTTCATTCTTCTATTGTCCTTGTGACAAGAATTGTTTTTAACTTTCAAAATTTTAATTCCTTTTAGATTGGTATAAACTAGGAACATGGCATTGGCCTGTACCTTTGGACCACTTTCAATTTTTTTTGTTCTGTGTATGTTTTTCAGCCTCTCCTTATTGTTCCTTGTTATCTATGTGCATTCTATTTAATGTGGGTTTCTGATCATTTGTCATTTTCCTGTGATTATTAAGTGTCTTTCTAATAGCTCTTTTATAGTTTCCCTATTTTTCTATAATATTTTGTGCTAAAATTCTATCAATATGTTTCATGATATTCTCTTTTTCTCATCTATTTGAACCTCCCTGTAACAAGCTATTCATTGCCATAGTTTAGCTCTTGTATTCTTCATATATCTTAACCCAACTAAATGTTTTTGTGCATTCAATTAAGATTTGTATCCTCATGCATTTTTTTTCCTCGCATGACACTTTAGTAGTTTCTTATTCTATTGTCCTTGTGACAAGAATTTTTTTTAACTTTCAAAATTTTGAAATTTTGTAGATTGGTATAAACTACAAACATGACATTTACCTATACCTTTGGACTGCTTTCAATTTTTTTTGGTCTATGTATGCTTTTCGGCCTTTGGTTATTGTTCCTTGCTATCTTTGTGCATATTTGGTGCTATATACATTTTGTATAGCTTATTGCTTGGTATGCTTCTGATAAATTTAACTTAAAATCCATTGAAAGGGAATGGTATGGAATGTGAACTATATGTGAAAATTAATGCTATCCAATGTTATTTTCCAACCTTTTCATGTGTATGTTTTTATACTTTTTCACACTACAACATTGAATATTGCATTTACTTCCTCTTGTGCCATTGTACATCAATGCCAATATGAAAACAATTACCATTTTGCTTCTAGGTACTAGAAAGTTGCACTGTTGTCATAAATAGCCCTAGGTAGTTTATTGTAAGTAGCTTCAAACAAATGAGAAAAAAAATATCATGAAACATATTGATACAAGATTTGAGCTACGTTCTTTGGTAGTAAATACTAAAGAAAAATAGAGAAATTGTATAAGAGGTGTTAGAATAACACTTATTTGCTACTAAATATTATAAAAAAAGGGGAAAATGTATTGAATTCGCCAAAATATAGACATATACATATACACATACATATGTATTGAATTCCTTGTTTCATATTTAAAAATATACATATAGTCAGATATATATATCCATATATATAGACCAAGACCACTCTTGCTCATTTGATAATGCAACAAAAATTTATATATACACATGTATATCTAAACAAATGTGTATGCCCTCTTTATTTGTACTTATGTAGACTTTGATTTAAAAAGAGTTAAAAACAACATATATAAGTATTATTTAGCTTGTGAGAGAATCACTACAATACAACCATAGCATTCAATGATATAGCATTGAGATGTTAGTAACAGATCATTTAATGGTGTAGTGCCACCACCAACCCACGTAATTAGCAAACTCCACATCGTAGTAAACAACCATAAGAAGCTCACTGCCAGTTGTCAGCGATTGTTTTTTTCTGGTGTTGAGATTCGATTCATGGTTGGGCCGATGAAAATCCCAGAGAAAATTTGAAACAAATATTCAATGGGTAAATGCCAACTATTACATTTTTTCTTTTGTGTTCCAAGGTGGCCAAGAGCCCCTTCTTGCATATATATTTTAATAGACTGCAATGTTAAAAAAATGTTGTTGACTTGCAAAACTTTCACCCTCTGCCTATTGTTCCTTCTTGCCACTATGTACCTTTGACATTATGCCCATTTTTACGTAGGTCCTTGCTTGGCATATCAATGACTGCATAGTCAGGAATAAATATAGTATACACATCTATTTAGACATAGCATTGTATATATAAATAGATATATACATGTGTACATATTAATATATAAATCTGGTTATATGTGGTTTTTTAAAATGTACTAACAAAGGGGAAATTCAATGCATTTATGTACTTAAACATTTTTATTCTTACTATTGTATATCCTATTTTTTGGATAACAAAGGATGAAGGGACCAACTAGCAACATATAGAAATATCTGCATATAGGTATATATAGAAATATAGTAAAAACTGCATGCATACATATATAAGCAACCTCAAAAATAAACAAATACATATAGGGATATATACATTTGCATTTATCATTTTCATTCTTGTTGGTGTATCTCTTGGTATTTGGAGAGTTTTAAAAGTGGAATGGTTATACTTATTTTTATTTAATCAAATTAGTAAAATGGTTGGTAGATTATCAATATTTCTAAATTTTCTACCAGTTTCCATTAGACGTTGCAATAAATTAATCTTTTATTTTTATTGTGAAATAGATCTCCCAATCAGTCAACTACAATTGCAACATTTCCTCCAAGCTATAAAAGTTCCCACAACTATGTCTACAGAATTAGGCTTTGTGTATGGGTCTCTAGAGCCCCCCAAGATTTATTTGGTGGTTGATTTGGTGACATTAACCACAGGTTCCACTGCAGAGTCCAACTCTAAGGGTGCCAACTACCAGCCTCCAGATGCTGATTTTGTAAGTTCATATTTCCTTTTTCTTATACCTGTTGCAATTTTTTTGTTATTGTTTCATTCCTTTTTTGTATTCAACTTGAACCATGCCTTTCTATTTCTTTAATTTTGTGATTCTCAAATATAGAAATGCACACCACATACCCTTTCGTATTTATGTTTCCAATTTTCTTGTCCTTTAGGTGTATACACACATGATTGACCCTGGTAAAGCATATAGATGTGGAAGTAGATATGCATTGATCTTTTCTACCACATAAAAACATCTCTTTGCAGTCTTTATTTTACTTACTCCTTTTATCCATCTAGTGTGATCAAGTACATTTTTCTTGATTGAACTTTTCTTTATAGGCTGTAAAGAAACAACCAACTTTAACTTCATTTGAAATTCGTTCCATCAATGTTGGAGATGTCATTCCCTCTCTAGTCCTTCAACTCTTGTCCTTTAAAAAAATTGGCAGTGATGAAGGGAAGGTTGAATGATACAAGGTTGTCTTATCTGATGAACACCATATGCAAATCAGAACTCTTCCTTCCAAATGTAATGACTTGTTGTTTTCAAGTGCCTTTAAAATAGAGTCCCACATATCTTTGAGAGACTTCATGTGTAGAAATGTTTAGGATTCAAGGTGGGTTGTGTTGTTTCTTTTATATTTTTTAAAATTCTCTTTCTCCTTCATATGTGCTTAATATAATGTGTCCAATATATTGTTTTCCGTATCTTTTAGGGCCTTGACCATATTCAGCTTAGTTGTCATTATGTCAAATTGTCAAATCATTGGGACCCCTAGGTATCTCTTTAAGCACCAAGAAGAGAAAATGTTGGGACCAGAGTCACCTTCTCCTTTTAAATGGACCCCTAAATTTGGTGTGCAGTTGTCCCCTCAACAACGAAACAGTCCTCAAAATTTCAGCCATATTAAAGCTTTGAACATTTATCAAAATGTTTGGAGATTCAAAGGACGTGTAAAACATATTAGAGAGATGTACCATTTCCATAAACAAAGAGGTAAAGGTCAAAATTTTAGTTTTGACATTATAGATATGGAGGGGACATAAATTTGTGTTACTTGTTTTGACAATATTGTTGAACTGCATTATGATAGAGTTGAGATAGGTGCAACTTATTTAATATCAAGAGGTTTGATGAAGGAAGCAAATAAAAAAAATCCAATAGATTAAATAGTAATGTAGAAATTATATTGGATGAAAATTCAACACTTAAATGGTGTGAAGATGGCATCTCTGTACCAAAAAAGAACTCAGCCTTTGTGCAAGTTAGTGAGATAACCAATTATAGTGATAATAGTTTGGTTGATATTATTGGAATTGTAGTCCATGTCAGCTACATATCAACTATTCGTAGGAAAAATGGATCTAAAAAAATCCAACAAACTATTAAACTATATGATATCTCTGCTTGTTTTATTGATGTTAATTTGTGGGGCCCAAGTTGGCAAGAAAAAGGTGATTCCTTGGAGTGGATGTATGTTTCTGGTGATATAGTCATAGTTGTTGTGTGGAGTGGCTTTGTAGGCTACTTCAATGGAAAATTTATCAACACATCAACAACAATAGTCCTCGACATTAACCCTTCTGTTCCCAAGGAAAACACTCTCTAATCCATAGGCTCAATCAAAGTAGAACATATAGTTTCATGTTCTTTTGCACCTCATAGGCTTCATCCTTCAAATAATAGAGTTACTATTGCATTCATCTTGAGCAACTACATTGGCTTGCTAGAAATTGTTGAAGCAAGTTTTAAAGAAATCATTCAAATTGCAAAAAAATGAGTCTTTTATTTACCCTGCTTGCCCCTTGTTGGTTAATGGGAAAGAATGCAAAAGAAAATGCACACACCCTCATGTTGATGTCTATTTTTTTTATCGTTGTCAAATGGAAATTGAGGAATGCAACATCGCTACCTTCTACAATTAAAGCTGCAATACCATTCATCCAACCTTTGATGTATTGCTTTCGGTGAAGCTACCACTAGTTTACTGCAAATCCTAGAAAAAGACCTCTATATGTTGTAGCATAGCTCAAACTCTACAAAAAATCTTATTGCAATTATTACTAAAGGCCTTATTGGTAAACTTTACATATTTATTGCCTTGATCAAAATAGACAATTACAATTCTGAAGAGTAGCTTAAAAAAGCCATTGTGAAAGCAAAAAAACTTGATTTCCAAGTAGAGAGTAAACTGTTGTTTCCAGATATATTGAAGATATCTAGCCCTATTTCAGAAAAAGGCTACACCAGAAAAGCCACTCTTTGATTGCTCTTTTCCACTTTTGAACTTTTCTCTTTGTCTTGGATTTTTAATGCTCGGTATGGGATGGTAAGACTTGTGTTTTTCAAATATGAACGTACTTTATTCCTATGTTTGTATATATATATATATATATATACTCGCACATTCATTGAGCTCCCATGCTTTCGATCTTAATATGGTGCCCACATTGTTTTTAGTCTTTATTGTCACTATGATAGTTGATGCTTGATTTATGTTGGGATTTTTAGTTCTTGCATGCCTATTCTAAATTCACTTGTTCCCTTCATAACCATTGAATAGCAATATTATCTCCAATGGCAAAAAAACCCATACTAGGGATCTCACCCTTGCATACATAAACTAATATGTTCACCATTTAATTGTAATTACTAGCATAACATGAAGGATACTATTGAATGGTTTCCTTAAATTATGATCATGTGCTTTGAAGCTCTTACCATAGTTTTGTGCACTGTTTTGGGTGTTTTTGAATATATTGATTTTCGATAGACACATTGTCCTACCATAGTCCAAACAATTTTTCAACTTTACTATGAACATGTTGCACATAGTGCATTATAAAATGATTTGTTATTAACATCTAAATGCTATATCATTGAATACTATAGTTGAATTCTATTGGGTTTTTTTTGAGTATTTTTGGGTTTGATCAACATAACACCAAAGATGTGCAGATATGACAACTGGTTGTTTGAAATAGTTCTATGCACTATTTTTGTTATTTTTCAATGTTTTCAGTAATGATAAATAGATTCTTGTGGTAGAGTATAGACAATTTTATAGCTTTTCTATGGACATGTTCCACATTCTGCATTGTTAAATGCTTTGTTATTAACAACATCTAATTGCAATGTTGTAGAATGCTATTTCTATATCATATTTATATTCTTTTTTAGTATGTTTGGATCTGATCAACACATTGCAAAAGATGTGCAGATATAACAAGTCATTACTTCAAATAGTTCTATGAACTATTTTGGGTATTTTTTAATGTATTCAACTATGATAATCTATGCATTGTACTAGCTGGCTACAAACAATTTTACACCTTTCCTATGAACATGTTCCACATGTTGCGCTATTAAATTCTTTCTTATTAACAAGATCTAAATGGAATTTTGTTGAATACTATGGTTGAATTGTACCCATATCA
>VDFB02039096.1:0-127010 GCA_007258455.2 Sequoia sempervirens
ATTTAAAATTCAAAATATCTTCAAAATGCAATAACTTTGGGTGGAAAAGATATTTTTTAGGGAGTTGACTACATTTGGAATACATAATTTTTGGAAAAAAAAATGTGAGGGAAAAAAAAACCGTCTTTTTGAAGGAAAATTGATTTGTTCATTGTGGGAGCAATTGGGCATGAAATTGCATGGGATCAACTGCATTTGGATAGGAATGGGGAAAGCAAGTGATGGCTGCGATCTTACGTGCTCTTGTTGCTTATGTGCAAACATCCTCTCATTTGAATTTCTTGCTTGGGAATGGAGGTATTTTATCATTTCTTCATATTTACTTGATTTTAAATGGTTTGAATGATTCTAATTGTATTGGTAGTATGTTGGAATCCTTTCATGTATTTTATTTGAATCAAGCTGATAGTGTAGAATTTATTTTGAGAAATTTTTGAGAATTTTTCCAAATACAAGGTTACCATGCCCAATTTTTAATTAGAGGCTCAAATTGGTGTTTTTATGTTAAAAGTGTGTTGTTGGGCACTTTTGAATCAAAAGGGTATTCTTATTTTATTTTATTTTTGAATTTTAAATTTTAAGCTTTTTCATACTTCATCAATGGTGGAACCTGGATATTTGTGAAAATTTGTTTAAAATTGATTGGTGTTTTTATGTTAAAAGTGTGTTGTTGGGCACTTTTGAATCAAAAGGGTATTCTTACATTATTTTATTTTTGAATTTTAAATTTTAAGCTTTTTCATACTTCATCAATGGTGGAACCTGGATATTTGTGAAAATTGGTTTAAAATTAATTGGTATTTTTATGTTAAAAGTGTGTTGTTGGGCACTTTTGAATCAAAAAGGTATTCTTACATTATTTTATTTTTGAATTTTAAATTTTAAGCTTTTTCATACTTCATCAATGGTGGAACCTGGATATTTGTGAAAATTGGTTTAAAATTAATTGGTGTTTTGATGATTAAAGTGTGTTGTTGGGCACTTTTGAATCAAAAGGGTATTCTTACATTATTTTGTTTTTGAATTTTAAATTTTAAGCTTTTTCATACTTCATCAATGGTGGAACCTGGATAATTGTGAAAATTGGACTTTGTTTAAAAGTGGATTTTTGAGAATAATATTTCATATTATAATAGGGAATGATAGAAAATGCATATGAATTCTTTGAATGAGATCATTTCAGATCTATTCACTTGTTCAAATTTCTGATTTGTTATTTTAGTGTAAAAATGTGATTTGATTTACTTTTGAGAATTTGCAAAGAATGGTAATCATTTAAATTGATTACATGCAATGTGTCCTCACGTGACTTGGATTTAAGAAATCCTAATATTAGCTTATTTAGCTGCTTAGAATTTTTTCTAGTGGTGTTTTCATTCATTCTCGGTGTATGGGCAATATCGTATGATTGTATATTTGTGAGTGTACTTTGGTTGTACTAAGTTTGGTTTCCAGAGGTTAGGGAACCCTTGATCGAGTTGTTTATTCTTTTGGAGTTATTTGTTTATGTAAGCCTTCCAGTTGTGTTATCTTGAAGTGATGTTATGTCTCTTGTGTTTTGTTATTGTCTCTCTTGGGTAGTGCATGAGATATGCTTCAAAAGAAACCTGGTTTCTATGAACGGGTTGTGTGACCTTATGGTTTAAGGTTGAGTCTTGTTATCGGTTCTTTATGTGGGTTGTCATTATGTTAGTCAACCTTGTGTTAGCCTTGGGTAGTGCACACTTTGGTTTCAGTTTTGGACATCCATAGTGATGTGTTACCTGTTGAGGTGTATTGATTTTTGTGATAAGTGTTAGTGCATTGTCTACCCTTGGCATGTGGTTGAGTTATGTGTTGTCGATAGGGGAGTGGCTTTCAAATGAGCGCCAGGCCCAAAGTGGTTCCAGGATAACTTGTGTGAGAGTCAGTTAATTAAGTGAAAATTAAATAACTTACTAGGGAGAGAGTAGCTTTGAACATTAATAAGATAATTTAGCCTCGCTCATTGGCTCAAGGGCTTGTACGAGACTTGAGATGAGTCGGGAAGGCCTGGAATGGCAAGATCGTTATCTTGTCTTCTCGAAAGATAACCGATTCCGCTCTGGTGTGCATATGGCGCCGGGTTCGTGAGAGGTTACCAGGATATCCCTAGAGGGGGGCCGGGACCTAGGAAGAACACCATTGGATAACCAATGCAGCCTTTGCGATGACACTCCTCCTATGACAACAGTCAGTATGGTGTTGTACCGTTGGTTTATTTTGTACAGTGATTGTACTCGATTTTGTACTCTGGAAGCATTGTAACCATGATGTTAAGTGATGTGGAATATGTTCTTGTTTGCAGTTCAGTTTTTGTGTTAGCCTATGTCTAGTGGTAGATGGTCTTGTCTAGGAAATCCTTGTTACTATCTCCTAGCACGGAGGGAGTGGGGCCTTTGGGTTCCACGTGGTCGGGTGGCGTGCATTCTTTTCCGTTGGCTCTTCTTCTTGTTCGTGTGGTCGTGATTTCCAGTGGGAGAGCTCGTGGGAATCAGTTTCTTCTCATGTCTTGTTCTCTCAGGTTCTTATTGTATTTTATTACCCCCTCATTTGTTATTGAGGTGGAGTTTCTAAATTGTAATCATGATTATTGAATTTACCTCATTCAGGGAATGAGTGTTGTAATCTTATTGTTTAAATGTTGTTAATTGGAATCTTGGGGTATTTATCATCCTTGTTGTAATTTATCTTGTATGGGATGTATGTAATCTTAATTCTGTAAGCGATTAATGTTTTGGTTTCTTTGATGTTAATTGTTGTTTGGGTTTTAAGTAATCTTTGTCTCATGGCCTTAGAGGTTGTTGGCAATATGTACTCATTTTACATGTTATTTGTACTTAAAAATAAAATAAAATAAAATTGGTACGTTTAAGTAATGAATTGCAACTTCCTCTAGGGTTGCGTGGCGGGGCATTACAAATCATACTGTAATTCATTTTATTAAAATTATGTGGAATCGCATATACATTTGATGTAATTTTTATTATGTATGGAATGTATGTGTAGAAGTAATTAAAGATTATGTTTTATTTCATGTAACTTATTGGGTTTAAATAATCTCAGTCTTGTAACCTTAGGGAATGTTGACAATAATTAGTAAACTTACTTATTATTTGTACTTAAACAAAAAAAAAATTATTGCAATTTGACTAGTAAATTACGACTTTCCCTAGGGTTGCATGGTAGGGCATTACACTTGATAATTTACCACTTTGCAATACATTGTGTTTATTCATACATATGTTGAATTAAATGTTGTTTTAGACAGACAATATAAAAGTCTTCTATTCAAAAATTGGATTACACCATGATGCACCTTAATATAGAGACATTCCTTAGACTTCTAAAATAAACAACTTTGGCAATTGTTTATACATATTAGAACCCTTAAAATAAATGCATTTTAATGCATAACTTTTAAAGCAACTAAAACACAAGAAGAAAAAAAATATACAATCCCATATAAGTTACCAAACGATCTAAAAATTAATTTACAATATCTTTGTGAGAAGCTCCAACTTTATTACCATCAATTTTTTTACCTTCCACTGCACCCTTAGCATAATTATCCAACAAAATGTATGCTATTGTTATTTATGGACTCACTATGCTGCAATTTACAATATTCCATTTTCAAAGGATAAGTGCAAATGATCAAAGAGATCTGGAAAATGGAGTTTATCATGGAACAAGATCAGAAAACGTAAGAGATTTGATCTTTCTATTTATTAATTTACTTTATCTACAGTTTATATGGCATTGCATCATGTATATTATTAACAAACTCATAATTTTCTTTAATTTTTTTTTTTTTTGCAAAATGTTATCTATGTCAGCCAAGAATCAACTTGTCCAAACTTTTCTGGGGATGCTGCCATTTTGCAAACAATTAGTTCTCTTAAAAATTTTTAATGACACATGGTGGTATGGTTTGAGGGTGAATTTTGGCAAACATGATTCCTTGCATGCAACTTGTGACATTCATATCGATGCATGGGGTTGGTACTCCAATGTCCTTGGCTTTGATGATGAATGTGAAATGATACATTTGCTTCTTCTCTACTAGCTAGACTGCTATCAATGCATATTTTCATCTCTTCAAAATTTACTGTGCGAGGTTTTGGTGTTGAAATGACAGACACCATTCTTGATGATGTCATTGAACAGTTGACAAGAACCTTACCAACCAATAGGCTTGTTCTCAATTCAAGTAAATTGTTTAGTTTGACTTAGAAAGAATGAAAATGTTAGAGATATTCAAAGATATCATCAACGACATCAAATAAGACTTCTTCAAGTTAACACCTCATGAAATATTAAATTTATATTTTATGAAGGAGACCAACTCATAAAACCTTTCTAACTTCTTATTTTTTATTTTGAATGCATTTTCTATTCAAGTGTGGGAAATAGTTAATCCATTTCATGAAATATCTACTTGACTTTTGATAGTTTACCACTTTGCAATACATTGTGTTTATTCATACCTATGTTGAATTAAATGTTATTTTAGACAAACAATACAAAAGTTTTATATTCATAAATTGGATTACACCATGATGCACCTCAATATAGAGGTATTTAGGCTTAGACTTCCAAAATAAACAACATTGGGAACTGTTTATACAGATTAGAACCACTATTTAATAGATGTATTTTCATGCACAAGTTTTAAAGCAAGTAAAGCACAAAAAAGAGAAAAATTTACAATCCCATATAAACTATTTAAACAACTAAAAAATAATTTACAATTTCTTCGTGAATAGCTCCAATTGCATTGCCATCAATTTTCTTATCTTCCATTGCACACTTAGCATAATTATCCCGAAAAAATGTATACTATTGCTAATTATGGACTCACAATGCTGAAATATACAGTCATCTATTTTCAAAGGATTTGTGAAAAATAGCAAATATATCTGGAAAATGGTGTTTATCACAAAACGGAAACAAAAAATGTAAGATATTTTTGTTTCTATTTTTAATTTGTTTTATCTACAATTTATATGGTGTTGCATCATGTATATTATTAACAAAATTTTTTTTTAATTTTTTTAGTTTTTTTGCAAAATGTTGTCTACGTTAGCCAAAAAATCAACTTGTCCAAGCTTTTCTAGGGATGCCAACATTTTACAAATAATTAGTTCTCCTAAGTTTAGCTAATGACTCATGGTGGTATGGGTGGGGGGTGAATTTTGACAATCATGTTTCCTTGCATGCAACCTGTGGCATTCACATCGATGGATAGGGTTAGTACTCCAATGTCCTTGATTTTGATGGTGAATGTGAACTAAGACATTTGCTACTTCTCTACTGGATAGACTGCTATCCACACATTTTCATCTCTCAAATATTTACTTTACGAGGTTTTGGTGTTCAATTGATAGACACCAATCCTGATGATGTCATTGAATAGTTAACATAAAACTTTCCAACCAATAGACTTGTTTTCAATTCTAGTGATAATTTGGTTTGACTTCCAAAGAATGTAAACATCATAGATATTCAAGGATATCATCAACAACATCGAATAAGACTTCTTCAACTTGGCAATTTATGAAATGTTAATTTTATATTTTAATGAGGAGACCAACTAATAAAACCTTTCTAACCCATTAATTTTTATTTTGAATGTATTTTCTATTCAAGGGTGGGAAATAGTCAATCCATTTCATGTAGTATCTACTTCACCCTTGATAATTTACCAATTTTCAATACATTGTGTTTATTCATGCCTATGTTGAGTTAAATTTTGTTTTGGACAGACAATATAAAAGTCTTATATTCATAATTGGATTACATGATGATGCACCTCAATATAGTGGTATTTCTCAAACTTTAAAAATAAACAATATTGGGAACTGTTTATACAAATTAGGACCCCTAAAATAGATGCATTTTCATGCATAACTTTCAAAGCAAGTAGAACACAAAAAATAAATAAATTATAAGTCCATATAAACTACCAAAAGAACTAAAAATTAATTTACTATTTCTTTGTGAGTAGTTCCAACTATATTGCCATCAATTTTTTTATCTTCCACTGCACATTTAGCATAATTATCCAACAAAATGTATACTATTATTTTTTATGGACTCACTATGTTGCAATTTACAATCTTCCATTTTCAAAAGATCTGTGCAAAACATCAAATATATTTGGAAAATGGTGTTTATGACAAAATGAAAATGGAAAATGCAAGAGATTTGATCTTTCTACTTTTTAATTTACTTCATCTAGAATTTATATTATGTTGCATCATGTATATTATTAACAAAGTTATCATTTTATTTATTTTTTTTGTTTTTGCAAAATGTTGTGTATTTTATCCAAGAATCATCTTGTCCAAACTTTTCTAGGGATGCCACCATTTTGTAGAAAATTTAGTTCTCCTATGTTTTGCTAATCAGACATGGTGGTATGGTTGGGGGGAAAATTTTTGGCAAATATGATTCCCTGCATGCAACCTATGACATTCACTTCAATGCATGGGGTTGGTACTCCAATGTTTTTGACATTGATGGTGAATGTGAAATAATACATTTGCTTCGTATGTACTAGCTAGACTGCTATCCATTCATTGTCATCTCTCCAATATTTTCTGTGTGAGGTTTTAGTGTTCAATGATTGGTAGAAACATTTCCAACCAATACACTTGTTTTCGAGTATAGTGATTTGTTTAGTTCGACTTACAAAGAATGAAAACGTTAGAGATATTCAAGAATATCATCCATGACATCGAGTGAGACTTCTTCATCTTGGTAGGTCATTAAATGTTAAATTTATATTTTAATGAGGAGACCACCTCATAAAAATTTTGTAACTCATTTTTTAATTTTGAATGCATTTTGTATTCAAGGGTGAGAAATAGTCAATCCATTTCATCTAATATCTACTCGACCCTTGATAATGTACCACTTTGCAATATAAATTATCAAGGGTGAAGTAGATATTAGATGAAATGGATTGACTATTTCCCACGCTTGAATACAAAATGCATTCAAAATAAAAAAATGAGTTAGAAAAGTTTTATGAGGTGGTCTCCTCATTAAAATATAAATTTAACATTTCATGCTCGCTACCAAGTTGAAGAAGTCTTACTCAATTTCATGGATGGTATTTTCTTGAATATTTTTGATGTTTTCATTCTTTTTAAGTCGAACTAAACAAATCACTATAATCGAGAACAAATCTGTTGGTTGGAAATGTTTCTATCAATTGTTCAATGACATCATTAAGGATTGGTACCTATCAATTGAACACCAAAACCTTGCACAATAAATGTTGGAGAGATGACAATGCACGAAGAGCAGTCTGACTAGTAGAGAAGGAGCAAATGTATTATTTTCATGTTGACCATCAAATTCAAAGACATTGGAGTACAAACCCCATGTATTGATGTGAATGTCATAGGTTGCATGTAGAGAATCATGTTTGCCAAAATTTTCCCCCCATCCATACCACCATGCGTGATTAGGAAAACTTAGGAGAACTAGTTTTTCTACAAAATGGTGGCATCCCTCGAAAAGCCTAGACAAATTGATTCTTGGCCAACATAGAGAAAATTTTGGAAAAAGGTAAGATTAATGAAAATTATATGTTTGTTAATAATATACATAATGCAAGACCACATAAATTGTAGATAAAGTTACAAATTAAAAAATAGAAAGATCAAATCTCTTACATTTTCTGATTTTGTTTTGTGATAAACACCATTTTCTAGATATGTTTGCTCATTTCATAGATCCTTTGAAAATCGAAGACTATCAATTGCAGCATAGTGAGTCTATAATTAACAATAGTATACTTTTTTTTGGATAATTATGTTAAGTGTGGAGTGGAGATAGAAAATTGATGGCAATACAGTTGGATCCACTCATTAAGAAATTGTAAATTAATTTTTAGTTCTTTTGGTAGTTTAGATGAGATTGTAATTTTTTTTTGGTGCTTTAGTTATTTTAAAAGTTATGCATGAAAATGTATCTATTTTAGGGATTCTAATTTGTATAAACAATTCCCAATATTGTTTATTTTTGTTTATTTTTGAAGTCTAAGGAATACTTCTACATTGAGGTGCATCATGGTGTAATTTAATTTATGAATAGAATTTTTTTTTATTGTCTTTCTAAAAAAACATTTAATTCAACATAGGTATGAATAAACACAATGTATTGTAAGGTGGTAAATTATCAAGGGTGAAGTAGATATTACATAAAATGGATTGACTATTTCCCACCCTTGAATAAAAAATGCATTCAAAATAAAAAATAAGGAGTTCGAAAGGTTTTATGAGTTGGTTTCGTCCTTAAAATATAAAATTAACATTTCATAAGCTGCCAAGTTGAAGAATTATTATTCGATGTTGTTGATGATATACTTGAATATTTTTAATGTTTTCATTCTTTGGAAATCAAACTAAACTATTCACTATAATCGAGAACAATCCTATTGGTTGGAAAGGTTTCTATCAATTGTTCAATTACATCATTAGGAATGGTGTCTATAAATTGAACACCAGAACCTCGTACAGTAAATGTTGGAGAGATAACAATGTGTGGATACCAATCTGGCCAATAGAGAAGGAGCAAATGTATCATTTCATGTTCACCATCAAAGTCAAGGACATTGGAGTACCAACGCCATGCATTGATGTGAATGTCATAGGTTGCATGAAGAGAATCATGTTTGCCAAAATTCACCCCTCACCCATACCATCATGCGTCATTAGTAAAACTTAGGAGAACTAAATTGTCTATAAAATGTCGCCATTCTTTGAAAAGCTTGGATAAGTTGATTCTTGGCTGATATAGAGAACATTTTGCAAAAAAAGAAAAATTAAAAAAATTATAAGTTTGTTATTAATATACATGATGCAACACCATATAAATTATAGATAAAGTAAATTAAAAAATTAGAAAGATCAAATCTCTTATGTTTTCCGATTTTATTTTGTGATAAACACCATTTTCCAAATATATTTGCTCCTTTGCACAAATGCTTTGAAAATGAAAGACTGTAAATTGCAACATAGTGAGTCTATAAATAAAAATAGTATACATTTTGTTGGATAATTAAGCTAAGTGTGTAGCAGAAGATAACAAAATTGATGGAAATATACCTGGAGCTACTCATGAAGAAAATGTAAATTACTTTTTAGTTCTTTTGGTAGTGTATATGGGATTGTAAATTCATTTTTTTTGTGCTGTAGTTGGTTTAAAAGTTATGCATAAAAATGTATCTATTTTAAGGGTTCTAATCTATATAAACAATTCCCAATGCTTATTTTGGAAGTTGAAGGAATATGTCTATATTGAGGTGTATTATGGTGTAATCCAATTTATGATTAGAAGACTTTTATATTGTTTGTCTAGAACAACATTTAATTCAACATAAGTATGAATAAATTTGATAAAACACAATGTATTGCAAAGTGGTAAATTATTAAGGCTGAAGTAGATATTATATAAAATGGATTGACTATTTCCCACCCTTGAATAAAAAGTCCATTCAAAATAAAAAATGAGTTAGAAAGGTTTTATGAGTTGGTCTCCTCCATAAAATATAAATTTAACATTTCATGAGTTGTCAGGTTGAAGAAGTCTTATTTGATGTCATGGATGATATCATTGAATATATCTGACATTTTTATTGTTTGTAAGTCGAACTAAACAATTCACAATAATCGAGAACAAGCCTATTGTTTGGAAAGGTTTCTATCAATTGTTCAATGACATCATCAAGAATGGTGTTTATCAATTGAATGCCAAAACCTCGTACAATAAATGTTGGAGAGATGACAATGTGTGGATAGCAGTTTAGCCAGTAGAGAAGGAGCAAAAGTATCATTTGATGTTCACCACCAAACTCAAGGAAATTGGAGTACCAACCCCATGCATCGATGTGAATGTCATAGGTTGCATGCAGGAAACCATTTTTTCCAAAATTCACCCTCCACCCATACCAGATTGCATCATTAGCTAAACCTAAGAGAACTAATTGTCTACAAAATGGCACCATCCCTAGAAAAGCTTGGACAAATTGATTCTTGGCTGACATAGAGAACATTTTGCAAGAAGAGAAAAAAATAAAGAAAATTATAAGTTTGTTAATAATATACATGATGCAACACCATATTAATTGTAGATAAAGTAAATTAAAAAATAGAAAGATCAAATCTCTTACATTTTTTGATTTCGTTCTAGTGATAAACACCATTTTCTGGATATATTTGCTTATTTGCATAGTTCATTTGAAAATTGAAGATTTAAATTGCAACATAGTGAGTATAGAATTTGTTGGATATTTATGCTAAGTGTGTAGTGAAAGATAAGAAAATTGATGGCAGTACAATTGGAGCTACTCACAAAATCAAACAAGTTATCTTTTGTGTGATACATTTTATTAGGTTGACAAGTTATCTTTTGTGTGATACATCTTATTAGGCCGACCTAATTGTTGTAGGTGTTTGTGGATGAGGTCGATATATATGTAATATATTTTTCAATGGTTTGGTGAGACAAATGCAATGTGATGTGCAGTTCATGTGAATTGTGCAAGTATAAGGCAATGCAGAGCAAAACAAACTGTTAGTGCAAATTAGTATGAAGAATGTAAAATTAGTATATTGAGTTTCAATGGAACTATATTCCATTATGTTGTAGATGCATTTGTAACAATTCAAATTCTAGCTGTGAGCCACTAGTCTCTTCTATTTTTTTTCTTTTTGTGGGTACTGACTACACTAGGACAGTGAATCCACATGTAGTGAGCAATTTTGTAATATCTTATAATCAGTTATAATATATTGTGAGCTAATCCTCACCATGTTTTCCCTCATCGGGTTGTCCACATAAAAGTCTAGTGTTTTTTTATGTTATGTGCTTGCTTTCATTATTTCCTTTTTTACTGCAAATTGAATGAGCTATGTAGAAAGAATGTTTAAATGTTAAGTGGTTTAAAAGAATATTGATTCACCCCCCTCTTAGTACTCTGTGTGTTCAATAATTGGTATTAGAGCTTGGTTATTTGGGAGGAGCTTAACTGCTTGGGGAAGATCTTGGAGGTTGAACACATGGGTATTAGAATATTTCCTACTCTTCTGGAAGGGATACTTGTTGGTGGGTTCACAAAAGAATAGTGTATGGTGTACATGAATGGAGAATTCAAAATAGCCCTTGAAGATTTGGAAAGGACTGAAATTAGAACAAAGATCTGAAAAAAAAATGTTCAAAGAAGTAGATGAATGTATCAGAAAGTTGAGAGAGAAAATCATAATAACGCTTGGGGAAGATCTTGGAGGTTGAACACATGGCTGTTAGAAGATTTCCTACTCCTCCGGAAGGGATACTTGTTGATGGGTTCACAAAAGAAGAGTGTATGGTGTACATGAATGGATAATTTAGAATAGCGCTTGAAGATTTGGAAATGACTGAAAGTGAGAATAAAGATCTGAAAAAAATGTCAAAGAATCAAATGAATGTATCAAAAAGTTGAGAGAGAAAATCAAGAAATTCAAAGAAATACATAAGGAAGTTAGTGAGTACTTGAAGCAAGGAAATGAAACAATTACTAGTCTGAAGGTGCAAGTTGAAGAAAGAAAAGTGTTGAAGAATGTTTGAATGCAAAAGTGAAGCAAATTTGAAGAGTGTTTAAAGCTTGAAGAAGTTGTGAATCTGAGATCAGATTTGGATAAAGCAAAGAGTCATGAAGAAAAATTCAAGATGAGCTCTACAAACCTTGATGAAATGATTGCAAATCAGAAGGGATCTAAAGACAAAGAAGGATTAGGGTTTCAGAAAGGGGAAAGCTCAAAGACAGATCAAACTTCAACTCAGGCTACAAAGAAGACTGAGGATAGGAAGAACCAAAGTTTGAAATCTCGGACTTGGCATCCCAAAATAGGACTTGGACTCAGGACTCAACACAAACTCAACAAATAACTCGGCTAGGACTCGACAAAAAAGAAAACCATAGTTTTATTAAAAAAAATAAAATTAATGTTGTTAGAGAACATAAGAGCTTAATTTGATTATCAATTTCACATAATTCAAATATTACATGTATGTTATATGATCTTCAAACACTCAATATTTGAAATTTCATCATTCATACTGATAGTTTCAAACTTTCAAATGAAAAACAAAAAAACAAAAACAATTTTAAAATATTCATATTCATTGTTTCCAGGCGATGCTAAGAGTCCTAAGTCGGGACTCGGGATTTTGACTCTAGGGCTTGCGCAAGTCACTTATGCGAGTCCTCAAACTATGAGAAGAACAATGGAAAATAGGTCCAGAATCAAAGGAGAGACTTCAAACGACCACCTATTAGACAACCAAATGCACAAAGGTTCCCATCGTTTAATGGTTTATGTTTTTCTTGCAATAGATTTTGACATAAGGCTATAACAATGGTATAAGGTTCCAATCTTTTAATGGCTACTGTTATGCATGCAATGGATTTGGTTACAAAGCTAATTAATGCAGATCTAAAATGAATGGAAGAAAACCTATTCAAAAGATTGTCATATGTTACGATTGTAGTAGGCCTAGACATATCTCTAAGTTTTGTAGATGTACGAATGTGAAGAACAACTCAGTAAGGAAGAATGATCTAGGGAAAAAGGTATATCTAGTAGAGATAAATAAAGAGATGGACAAGATTTGGAAAAAGAAGGAAGAAGGTGAAACTAAGCCTGAGTCTGTACTAGCATTTGGTGTAGATGTTTCCTCCATAAACAAAGAAGAAAGATTTGTCTTAGGGGAGCATTAATAGAAAATTATTTATCCCCTACCAGAGAAATGGTGTTGATACTTCAACACATTTGTATGAGGTGTGGGTTAATATGCTTGACCTATTGGAGAAAGAATTAGTGAAAAATATAATGAAATGGAAATTTGCGGAGCATTTGAAGTTGATTGTGCATACAGTTAGGTTTTTTTTGCCAACTTTTCAACTTGAGTATTCATGTGAAATTAGGTCAATTTCTAAAAGGTTTATTAGTGAATTTCATACACAATCTGAGTCATTTGCAAACGAGCATTTGAGAAGAGCAGAATAGTGAAAGAACGAAGTGGAGTGATCGAAGCAATTGAGATTTTGTACAAGAAAATCCCTAGCTGGAAGCAATTCAAAGGTATTTTACAGTTTCTATTTGCCCTAGTTTTAGAAAGCACTTTCAATTTTGTAGAAAAATGTACACACCACAAGTTGTAGAGGTTACAGATTCTTTGTGCCCTAAATTTAAATGACATCCTGACAAATCTCTGATGGATGATTTAGATGCTGCATTTTCGCACATCCTATATGGTGTTTTACACAGAAATGATGTTAGGGAATACATTCATGTTAAAATGGAAGAATATAATCATACAAAGTTGAGTAATGTGTGGTACAAAGAACTCATCATAGATGATCTCGAGTTGAAATCAGAGTTTGAGATTTTGGTGGAGAAGAAACTCGATGTCTAGAATAGGTTCCCCATCTTTTGTTATGTAGATGCATGGGTGACTTATACTTTGAGCTGCATTCTTGACAGGTTGCTCTAGTTGGATATACCACATTTGATCAACAAAGAGGCTATTAGGGTTGTCATTGGTTTGTGCTCAACTATACCAGCTTTGCTGCTCAAGTTAGTGAAAAATGAAATTGTGATGGAGTGAATAGGTGTGAAGTATGATAGAAGTGAATTGACAATAAAGGACTTCATAATACCGACAGTTAAGTATGCTTCAATGATGATAGGATAGAAAATATACTTCACCAATAGAGAAAATTTAGTATCAGCGACCACCATCAATACAACATATGAGATGGTTGAGAAGGGTGAAGACTATGATCTATGTGAATTGTTGAGATTGCAACTTTTGGAAAATATGCAAAAGACAAAGATTCTAAGTATGCCTTCAAGTTTGGCACTTTGATTATTTGTTTACTATTTTGACTTTCTAAAGGATGTTCCTAGTACAAGGAACATTGTGTGGCTAAAGGATAGACCTTGTAGCCCATTAGATCAGAGATCATTTGATGAGGTTGGGAGGCTCAAATGCATAGAAGAATTCTCTCTAGGGTTTCTTCAAAAAATTTAAAAAAAAGACGCAAGAAAGAGAGAGAATACCAAAGCATTTTGTTGAAAAATACAGGAATGACATTATTTTTATGGTAAGTAAAGATTGTTGCATAATGGATGCTGGTGAGCCTAGAACTGTGTGGATCCTAGAAATGGGATATGAGGTTGAAGGAGATGTAATAATTGGTTTGGTTGACCTTGTGTTAAGCAAACCTAGGGACACTTCTCAAGAGAAGTATGGCACCTATGAGGAGAAATCCATGGAGGTGCATTTAGAGAAAAGACAAAAATAGATTTAAAGAAGATTGTTGACAAGATGACCTCAATAGTTGCGGAGGAAATGGGCCTCACAAAAGAACAAGTTGAGAAGGCAAAAGCCATGTCTAGCTCATCGAGAGAATCATCAAGTATCATAAGATCTTGTAGAACAACTACCACTCCTTTGGTTGCTCCAAAGTCCTCTGGGACTAAGTTTGTAGTTGAAGAGAAAAGAAAGGTGTTTGTAAGTTCTCTGGTGAAGGATAAGACACCTCTGACAACATATCAAACTGGCCCTACAAAGAGAAGGGTAAAATAAAAGCTACAAGGGAAAAGTATATGGGTGTGAATGTGGAAGATGAAGAAGAAGAAGAAGGAGGACCACAAGTGGTTCAAAAGAGGAAATTAGAAGCTCTAGAAGGTGAAGCAAGTACAAAGAAAGAAAACATTGATATTGAAGATACCGATAGTGAGCCTGAGGTTGAAAAAGAAAAACAAGTCTACAAAATACAAATGAGGAAGAAGCTCAAAAATTGCAAAGAGAAAAAGACACCGGATGACAAAAAGAAGAAGAAGAAAGAGACTCTGAAAAGGGAATAACCCTATGAAACTTGATGCTTTGTTCAATGGGATTGTTAAGCATGAGATGTTAGGAGAAACTATTGCCCTGTACACTACTGTTGATGACATAGATAAGGCTACCATTGAAGAAGCTATTGTAAAGTATATTATTACTTTTGAAGTTAATATGAAGAATATTGAGAAGCAATTGCTTGAAGAATTAAGGAATACACTATATGCAAGAAGATAGGAGGCAATTGATAAAGAGGCAAAGTTGAGAGTATTTTCTATGGAAAAGATTAGTGCACCTCTATCAAATTAAAAAACACACACATTTGCTCAAGTGTATAATAGGGAATTTTGAACTAAGGAAAGGGTTACCACCCTTTTGAGAAGAGATCAAAATGATCTTGAGAGGCTCCAGAATGAGTCTATAGATAAGGTTGCTGATTTGGAAAAAAAATTAGGAATGACCCCAAACACAGAAGATCAAATGCATGAGTACATGCCAGCTCCAAAAATCAATATTGCAGAGTAAGTACAACAAGAAGATTCTCAACATGAGCATGGGCTAAAGAAGATGTGCAAAAGGATATTCTTCTAGAAGTGGAAGAAAATGTTACAAAAGGAGGAGTTACTAGTGGAAACAAAACTGCAAATAAAGATGTTATTGATAATGCTCCTCTAGTAGGAGAAAACATCACTACAGAGGTAAAATCTATATAGACACAAAATGAGGATATTGCTATAGGAAATATCTCACCTCCTCCATATGTTGAGGTTATTGCAGAGGATGCACAAGGCAACTCAGAGATATATATGGCTCCGGATAACAAGGATCAATTTTTTGATGAAGAGAAAGAGGATGAAGATACATAAAAGGATGATATGCAAAAGTCTAAGCATTCATTAGTTAATTCTTTTGACAAAGAAAAGGATTTGAAGGAAAATGTTGCAAAAGATAAAGCAAAGTTTGTTGGAGAATCCTTTGGTTTCTCTGGAGATCCTTTGAAATTTTTTCTAAGTATGCAATTAAAGTTTCAACTGGTAGTATCTTCCCAATTATTGCAACTTCCTATGCAATAGGGGTATGTAGATATGGACAAATCTCTCCGTTGCACAAGCTTCAATTGTGTGATGCGTTTCATGCTTCTGCACAAAAATAAATTTTGAGACACATCAAAAGAGTGGAGAGATGATTGATGAAGAAGTAAAATTTTTGTAGGAGAGCATACCCAGAGTAAGTATTGATAACTCTCTATTGGATATGGAGAATCTAAAGTTTTTACTTGATTCCTTCAAAGAATATTCTTATGGATTAAATGAGAAGTTGGAGAAGGAGATGGACAAAAACGTAAATGAGAACAGATTATTGGACAAGACTGAGAAGTGTGCCTCTATACACAAAAAATTTCAAGATAATCTCAAAGAGTGTACAAGATTGCTTGGCAGAAGATAAAATCTTATTTCAATTCTGCATGAAATAGCCAAGCTCTACAAAGACAATAAAAGATGAGATGGACTCAATTGAGTCCCAAAGAGATAAAGCCTCTGATGCCTATGAAGTAACACAAGATTTGAATGGAAGCACAAGGTCTACTATAGAAAATTTTACATGAGCAGTTCTTCCAATTGCAAGTTCAAAAGGAGAAGGTTATAATACAATTTGGTCATCTTAAGGATATAATGCAATTTGGTCATCTTGGTGGAAGATAAAATGTTATTTCAATTCTGCATTAAATAGCCAAGCTCTACAAAGACCATAAAAGATGAGATGGACTCAATTGAGTCCCAAAGAGATAAAGCCTCTGATGCCTATGAAGTAACACAAGATTTGAATGGAAGCACAAGGTTTGCTATAGAAAATTTTACATGAGCAGTTCTTCCAATTGCAAGTTCAAAAGGAGAAGGTTATAATGCAATTTGGTCATTTTAAGGATATAATGCAATTTGGTCATCTTGGCAGAAGATAAAATGTTATTTCAATTTTGCATTAAATAGCCAAGCTCTACAAAGACCATAAAAGATGAGATGGACTCAATTGAGTCCCAAAGAGATAAAGCCTCTGGTGCATTTGAACTAACACAAGATTTGGATGGAAGCACAAGGTATACTATAGAAAATTTACATGAGCAGTTCTTCCAATTGCACATTCAAAAGGAGAAGGTTATAATGCAGTTTGGTCGTCTTAAGGATCTAGTGAATTCCAATTCATGCCTATCTCCAATGCCTTGATGAGTATAGATAAAGCTTCTAAGTTAAATCCGACACCTTGCTCTTCAGATGATAGTGAAGAACTTTTGATGGAATTTGAGTCTTGGAGCAAAATGCTTGGCCTAGCCAAGAAGAGTTGGGAAGAAGGGAAGCAGGAATGACAAAAACATCACAAAAAAGCTTCAAGTTTCAAACACTTCTTCTAAGTGATTGTATTTCTTTTCTCTGTATTTTAGTTTGTTCAAATTTCAATGTATATATCCAGATGTCATAGGATAATTTTCCAATGCAAAATTTTTTTGGGCAACACTCTCGGGGGGAGTTATTAAAGTTTTCAATTTGTTATTGTCTTGTATATATATGTACATTTGAGTTAGGGGGTGTTTTAGTATATGAGAACATAATTATGTGCCCTTTTCCCTTGATGTCAAAGGGGGAGAATAATGAGTGTGTTCCTGTTTGTGTCTAGTTTGTGGTAAACCTATGTAAAAACCATGAAAGGACAATAAGCGGTTCCTTTCATTTGAATCAAGATCATGAGCCACAAGAGTTGGGCTTACTATATTTGAAAGTATTAAGTTTGAAAAGAGGAGAATGTAGACATCATCAATATTGTGAACAATTGTATAGGGGAAGGGAAGGGGTTGTACCCCGTCCCCTCCACCTTTTGGTAGAAAGGACTGCCACAGCAGTCCGCGAACTGCTGTGCGTGGCAGTCCTACGGACTACCGTGCGCAGTAGTCACGAGGACTGCCTACGGCAGCCCTCTCTCCTCTGTGCGCCAGGGACAGTTCGGCATTTTGGCTTTATTTTAATTTCTTTGTTTAAAACAAAAAAACTTTGATGGCTTTTCTAATTTCATTTATTTGATACGCAATTAATTAAATATATATATATATATATTTATGAGTTTGTTCAGTTTGGACAGAACAGTATAAGAAGATTTCTTTTTTACGATGATATAGTTTAATGTGTGATTGTTCAGTTCGGTAAGAACAATATAGAATATATGATGATTATATATATATTAAATTATATATGTATACAATATTATTGTGTAAATATGAATATACAAAAAGAGATAACGATTATTTGAGGAATATGATTAAGTTGGGTAAATTTGAATTTATTTTTTTTATCTTAGAATAATTGAATGTAGCAAAATGGATAAGGCGTCAAAAATGATTATTGTGTTTATTTTAAGTGGATCTAACGAAGCTAGAAAACTCTTAAACGCTATTAGACTCACGTATTTCTTTGGTTTTGCTATAACAATATTCATGTATTAAATGGGATTTTGGGTGTTGGTAATTAAAAGAATTATTGTACTTCGGTGTGAAAGTTATTATTTTGTTCTTAGCTTTCTTATTTTGATTGGCTTTTTAACTCAGTGGGTTACCTTTTTTTTCTTGATGTGGGAACCCGGTTGTCAATTTGTGAAAATGTTATTTTAGAGGCATGTTTTAGTTTTAATGTACTTCTCATCTTGATCACACTTTCAAAGTTGGAACTTATGGGTTTTGTGCTTGGAAAGGTTGAACTATTCTGTTAAGATTTTTGGTTATGAGTAACTGCGAGAGGGTTAATGCCTCATGTGTTTGGATTTTGTTTATACTTTGTTGATGTTAGTTCAACCCTTACCAGTTGTGATATGTTAGGGGTCATAGGAGGGAGAGTGGCTCTTCGTGGGCGCCGACGCCTCAGGATGAGGAAGGGCTCAGGATAACCCATGAATGAGTAAGCTAAACAAGTGATAACCTAAATAATAGAATTAGGGGGTTGGGTAGTTTAAAAAAACACAAGATAATAAAACATTGGATTCCTCGGCTATGCATTAGGGCTACCCTAGACTAGTGATAGACTGAGAAGGCCATGGTCGGCATAGTCATAGTCTCATCTTCACGAGAGACTATTGGCTCCGCATTAGCTACCCTATGGTGTCTGCGCCTCAGTTAGGAGGAAGGGCCAGGAGATCCATAGATGGGTGTCGGCGCCTCAGTTGGAGGAAGGGCTAGGAGAATCCCATGAGAGCTATGCGATGACACTCTCCACTTGACACCCTTGTGCTTTGTTGTTGTTGCCTCTGGATGTTATCTCTTTATGATGTTTCTTTGAATTCTTGTGAATTTGTTTCATGATTGTTAATTAATAGTACTTCATGTTATTGTGATGAGTTTCTTGGTTTTAACTTGTCATGTGATCTGTGAACGTTGTTGGTTGTTCATTGTATGCTTGAGTTGTACTTGATTTGTATCATAATGTGGTTGACTCGGTTTGACATTCATGGTCGGGTTCACTTCCTCGTCACCTCTGAGCACGGGGGGTGAATTACTTGTAATTCACATGGTTGGGTGGAAGGTGCTCCGCACCCATTGGGTTCCCCATCAGCGTCTTGTCTTCTCAGCATTCCGTAGTGGAGTTGTACCAGTGATCATTTGTACTTCATATTTCATTATTCCTGTATGAATCTGCATGTTGGGAAATTCAATGTAATTCATTTATCAAAGAAAATTGTAATGTAATATTATAACGATGATGTAATAGTTAGGCTCATTTGTAACTCTTTTAAGAGATTTATCACAGATGTATTATGTGATGTTTATTGTTATCGCATCATGGTTATTGGATGTATCATTGTCTTTGGTTATTATAAAAGTAATGGTTATGTTGTAATCTTTATTTCCATTTCGTTGTTGCGATGTAACCTCGCGTGCCCTAGAGAACCAAGTGTGTTAATGCTATGTAATATGTTATGTGGTTATGGTTTAATGTTATTGCATGTTTACTTTTGTTATTTTAAAAAAAACAATTATTTGCATTATGTGTGTTCTCTGGGGTTTGCACGACGGGCGTTACAACTTGGTATCAGAGCCAAGGTTGCAAACGCTAGGGTCTTTGGGTAGTGTAGTCTATTAGGTTACCATTTGTGCAACTCTTGAGCTCATTTTGTACTTTATCTTGTGGCGCAGAACTATGCCTCGAGGTAGAGGACGTGGCCATGCAAGAGGCCGTGGTGCCAGTCATAGAGAAAATTGATGAAGCCCCTCAGTTCCTAGTTCCCATGGCTCCGAGCATGAGGAACAACAGAGTCTTCACAGCATTCCATCAGGTGGCTAGAATGTGGTACCACCAGGTCTAGACGGTCAGTTGCAGCATATACTTGGAGAGATTCTTGACCGTTTGGGACCCAGGCCAGATGAGGTACACCAGGTTGAGAGGGAGAGAGAGAGGTCTCCGAGGTGTAGGGATATAGATGTGGTTCCGGATGCAGTCATAGCAGGCCATATGAGAGATCTGATGAGGGCACACCCTCCTACTTTTGATGGTTCTGGAGGAGGTCTTGAGGCTGAGACCTGGTTAATTGACTTAGACCGTTGCTTCGCCATGCACCCCTACGGTAGCAATACTAAGGCACGGTGCATAGTTATGCACTTGCGAGGCTTTGCGTCTACTTGGTGGCACCTTGAGGAACAAAAGTTGCATCTCGATCTCAGTATGGTTACTTGGGAGTTGTACCTTGACAGGTCCAGGGCTCGCTTCCTCTCAGATCACTGGAGGCAACGCAGGGCTGACGAGTTTCATGATCTCAAGCAGTTGTCTATGTCAGTGGAGCAGTATGAAAGGCGCTTCTATGAGTTGAAGCAATATGCAGAGATTAGCCATGATGAGGGTATGTTAGTGCAACATTTTGTTCGGGGCTTAAATTCCCGCATCAGTGGTGGCGTACGAGTCTTCGAGCCGAAGATGATGGAAATGGCAGTTGAGAAGGCTCGCTTAGTGGAGGAGAATTTGGCCATGGCTTTGGGTGGTCACATCGAAGTACAGATTGGTAGCATGCCCACACCTGGTTATGTTACTCATGGAGGGTAGTCGTAGGGAGCAGGATCTTCCAGGAATAGGTATCCACCCTCGAAAGGGGGTCATCAGTAGCAACACCCTCAGCAGCAGCAGTCTAGACGGAAGAACAATCAATCTCAGCAGGGTGGCAACTCTCAGTTTCGCAGGGATCGGAACAGGAACCGGATTCATCAGGAACGTTTTGCACAGCTTGCACCTAGTTTCCAGTCAGCACCGAGTCGAGGGAGTTTTCAGTAGTCAAATGCTCCATCAGGGGGCAGAGGTTTTGGCAGAGGCACTGGGTGTTTCTCTTGTGGACAGCAGGGGCATATTGCTAGAATGTGTCCTCAGAAGAACACTTCCGGTTTTAATCAGAGGCCAACAACATCGGAGCCGATAGTAGGAGATGCAGGGAGATCTCATCATGTTTTTGCTTCAGTGGATAATCATCAGGTAGTTCATCAGAACACTGTGGTGGAGGCATCAGGTGTGTTGAATAATTCTAGCATTTCTATACTTTTTGATTCTGGTGCATCTGATTCCTTTATATCACCTTTAGTAGTTGAGTGATGTGGTTTGGTGGCAATTAGCCAAGGCGTAAAATGGCATGTCGAATTAGCATCTGGGTCAAGGGTTGTGGTAGAGAAGCTTGTGCAGGATTGTATTTTGGGTATAGGTGTAATGTCAACTAAGGTGGACCTCAGAATTCTACCACTCGGTTCTTATGATGTTGTCTTGGGCATGGATTGGTTGAGTGCACATCGTGCCATGATTGACTGCCGATGTAAAGCAGTGCAGTGCATTGATGACTCGGGTAAGGAGGTGGAGATCTTGGGTATTCAAAGACCCATCTCATTACGTATGATCTCTGCCATGCAGCTCAAAAGGCACTTCTGACAGGGTTGCCAGCTCTTTGCAGTATCAGTGAGTGACTTGGAATCTGAGGATAGTCAGGGGTTGTCATTGGATGATTACCCCCTTCTTAAGGGTTTTTCTGATGTATTTCCAGAGGAGATTCCTAGTATGCCGCCAAAGTGAGATGTGGATTTCTGGATTGATCTGGTACCTGGAGCCGAACCAATATCTTGAGCTCCATATCGGATGACAATGCAGGAACTTCAGGAACTCCGTCTTCAGTTGGAAGAATTGTTGGCCAAGGGCTTTATCCGCCCAAGTGTTTCTTCTTGGGGAGCACCTGTGATATTTGAGAAAAAGAAGGATGGTTCTCTTTGCTTGTGTATTGACTACAGACAGTTGAATAAGGTAACAGTGAAGAACCGATATCCATTACCCAGAATTGACGATCTCTTCGATCAGATAAAAGGGGCAAAGGTGTACTCTAAGATTGATCTCAAATCGGGATATCATCAGTTGAGGATTACAAATGCAGATATTCATAAAACCGCATTTCGAACTCGATACGGACATTACGAGTTCACTGTGATGCCATTCGGGTTAACGAATGCACCTTCAGTCTTTATGAGTCTAATGAATGGAGTATTCCATACATACTTGGATAAATTTTTTCTAGTGTTTTTTGATGACATTTTGATCTATTCTAGGTCGATGGAGGAACATGAGGAACATCTAAAATTGGTGTTGTAGTGCTTAAGGGATAATTAGTTGTTTGCCAATCTCAAAAAGTGTGACTTTTATAAGACTGAAGTTCAGTATTTGGGCCATGTGATTTCTGGTGAGGCGATTTCAGTTGATCCTGCAAAGATTCAGGCCATTGTGGATTGGCCCGCACCCACAAATGTCTCAGAGATTTGCAGCTTCATGGGGCTTGCAGGATATTATAGGCGGTTTGTTCAGGGGTTTTCTAGGTTGGCTCATCCTATCACCTCTTTGCAAAGGAAGGGAAAGAAATTTCTTTGGTCCGAACAATGTCAATTAGCCTTCCAGACTCTGAAGGATAAGTTGACTAGTGCTCCAATCTTAGCAGTTCCTGATCTGGCAGGTAATTTTTTTGTTTGTATAGATGCTTCCTTGGAAGGTTTAGGGGCTATGTTGATGCAGGAAGGTCGAGTGATTGCTTATGAGTCACGGAAATTGAAGGACCATGAACTTAATTACCCCACTCACGATTTGGAGTTGGCCATAGTTCTGCATGCCTTGGTGAGGTGGAGGCACTTTCTCCTTGGGCATCGGTTCGAGTTGCATACAGATCACCATAGTATGCAGTACATCTTCACGCAGCCGAACTTGAATGCGAGACAGAGAAGGTGGATGGAATTTTTGTGTGAGTACAACTTTGAGGTGAAATATATTCAGGGTAAGGAGAATGTTGTAGCAGATGCTTTGAGCAGACGCAGGAATGAGTTATCCACTATGACTCTTGAGGTTGATTTGAAGAGTCAGATTGTTGCAGCTCTTTCTTCTGATGATTGGTATCAGGTAGTGAAGGTAGAGATTGAGTCGGGTAGAGCTTTGGAAGGTAAATTTGCAGGGTACTCTTTGGATTCAGATGGTGTTTTGCGCTATGCAGGCCGTATGTATGTACCTCCTACAGAGGGTCTTCGTACCCTTATCTTGACAGAAGCTCATAGGGCTCCTTATTCGACACACCCTGGAGTTAAGAAAATGTACGCTGATCTTCGTGCACTATATTTTTGGGCAGGATTGAAGCGTGACATTGAAGATTTTGTGGCTAGGTGTCTTGAATGTCAGAGAGTTAAGGCTGAGCATCATCATCCGGTCAGCTTGTTGCAGCCGCATCTTGTTCCAGAGTGGAAGTGGGACATCATTTCTACAGACTTTATAGTCGGGTTACCTATGTCTTCCAGGGGACACGACGCTATCAGGGTCACTGTTGACAGGTTGACCAAGGTAGCCCATTTCTCTCCTATCTGATCTTCATATACTGCTTCAGTGGTGGCTAGGATGTTCATAGAGGATATTGTTAGATTACATGGGATACCACGCAGGATTATTTTTGACAGAGATCCGGTATTCACTTCTGCATTATGGACATCCCTTCAGCGGTCCTTAGGGACTAAGTTGAATTTTAGTTCTGCCTACCATCCTGAGACAGATGGTCAGACTGAGAGAGTTAATCAGGTGCTCGAGGACATGCTTCATATGTATGTCATGGACCAACAGTCTCGTTGGGAGGACTACCTGCATTTGGTTGAGTTTGCCTACAATAATGGCTATCATAGTTCGATTGGCATGGCTCCATTTTAGGATTTGTATGGTCATCCTTGTCGTACCCCTTTGAGTTGGGATCGATTGGAGGACAGGGTTCTTCTTGGGCCTGAGATGCTTCATGACATGGAGCAATAGGTAACTCGCATCCGAGAGCATCTGGTAGCAGCTCAAGATAGGCAGAAGAAATTTGCTGATGCTCACAGGGTAGATCGGCAGTATGTAGTTGGTGATCGAGTATTTCTCAGAGTTCATCCTCGAAAGAGCCCTATTCGTTATGGAAAGGGCTCTAAGCTTGCACCCCGTTTCGTGGGTCCATTTGAGGTGTTGGAGCGTATTGGTCCTGTCGCCTATCGCCTGGCATTGCCACCTAGTCTGTCATGAATTCACGATGTTTTTCATGTATCTGTTCTTCGGCCTTACTTTCCGGATGTTACTCATGTTCTTGATTGGAATGCTCTACAGGTCGAGGACGGGCAACTAGCTCTAGAGCCCGTGGCCATGGTGCAGCATAAGAGGCTCGTACTCAGAGGTAGGGATATTGAGCAGGTGAGGGTCCAGTGGGATCCCAATGATGAGGCTTCAGCGACTTGGGAGGATGCTTCCCGTATGAGAGAATCCTACCCATACTTGTTTTCTGGCTTACAGGAGTAAGCCGGATTTAAGGGGGGGGAGGATGTAATAACCCTCCTGGTTGCTTGTTGGACTCAGTAGTGTTATGTTTTGTTTTGCTACTCAGATACTATTATGATACTGTTATTGTTTGATGTGGTTAGTTAGATGTTAGATGATGTTGTTAATTCATTATGGACATGATTACTTTATATGACATTATGGTTGGTTATATCAGTTGATTTGCAGAATTATGATATGATGCAGTGATTTAATTTAATATGTTATGAGATGATTGTTAGTTAGAAATGTTAATTGATTGGTTATATTATATTTGTTAGAATAGGTGTGATGAAGGACAATATAGCATCACTCGTTCGCAAGTGCCCTGTTATGTTGCGATTCCTTCTCACAATGCAATACTTTAATTTGATGCTTTAATTATATATATATATATATATATATATATATATATATATATATATATATATATATATATATATATATATATATATATGTATGCACATGTACACAACTTCGTTTGTATGCATGATTTGTAGGTACAAGTCTCGATTCCACCTGCTTCGGCAGGACAGGGCGAGCACCTATAGCCCAACGGTTAAATGTTGAAACAGAGGTGACAATGAAGTCCTCCCGTTCCATGATGTCAGGTCATCTCGTTTGTTTGGTATTGCTTACTTTGTGTATTTGTCATCATTGGTGTATTGTGTTATGTGTTTTATCATTTTTTTGTCAGGGTGGCATTTTATAAGTTATGATTTATTTTAATGATGGAAATAATTATTTATTTTAATGTTAGATTAAATTCTTTTTAAATATTTAGATGATTTTAATTATTTTGAAAGTCATATATTTCAATTAAATGATAATTATATATTAAATGTGTTTTAATTATTTTAATCAATTATCTGGTGGAGGATAATTATTAAAATAGTTTATTTAAATTAAATAAGTAATGTGATGTGCAAGTAAAGTTGCAAAAACAGAAATAAAGCAATAAAACAAATAAAAGAATAAAAAGATTGTGTGAGCCAATAGGAATGGAGATTTGGGAAAAAGCTAGCTTTTAAATAATTGTTTTTCTTTTAATTTTGATTTTTGGAGAGTTTTTGAAGAGATGGGCAATATATTTTTATTTAATTATGAATTTTTGTAAGTTCTTACACACACAGAAGATCAGAGAGAGAGGGAGTTGCTCAAGACATTGTCTATGTACTTTTGATTCTGAAGAGTTTTAGTTTTGAATTCTTTGCTATTATTTGAGGAGAGCTCTAAGATGGAAATTGGTCTTCAATCAGTTGTTGGTGTTGTCTGGGGAAGTTCTTTGGGGATTAAGAATTGGAATCGAGTTCGAGGGCATCGGAGTCAAGCAGGCATCTTCAGATTTCCATTGGAGACCAGGTTCCTCTCGAAGTCTCCTTCTCGTACCTTCTCTTTTATCTGTCTGCTTCAGAAAAGAAAAATAAATGTTATTAAAAAAAAATGATTTTTCTTGTGTTTATAGAAAAACTACTGTTGAACTGAAAACTAGTGCAAGTTATTAGACTAGAAATGAAGGAAAATATAGTTATTATACTGTACCAATCTTGTTTGTCAAAACAAAAAAAAACCCGTACCTTCTGAAATATTCAACTAATAAAAAAAAAAGAAAGAGTTTTTAAGAGAAATGATTTCTTGTTGAAAATTATAAATTTGAAGGTTTGGATATATATTCTTTTTAAGTCTAGCTAGATATATTCATCGCTCTATGTTTATCTGGTATTTTATTAATTATAATCACCCTCTGTTCTTTTACTCAGTTTATTTATATAAATATATATATATTTAGGTTTATATGGTTTTAGATTTTTTTTATTTTATTTTTCTATGGGTATATGTGTTGGCCGTCGGCCATACGTCTGTCATATGAAATTTTAATTTTGCTCAGAATCGAAATTTGTGTATTCATTTTATTTTATGATTATATTTGAGTTTATTTAAAAATATATATATATATATATATAAAACAAATTTTTTAAAAAAAAATTATATTTATAGGGGAAGGGAAGGGGTCGTACCCCGTCTCCTCCACCTTTTGGCAGAAAGGACTGCCACAGCAGTCCGCAGACTACTGTGCGCAGCAGTCCTACGGATTGCCGTGCGTAGCAGTCACGAGGACTGCCTACGGCAGCCCTCTCTCCTCTGTGCGCCAGGGATAGTTCGACGTTTTGGCTTTATTTTAATTTCTTTGTTTAAAACAAAAAAACTTTGATGGCTTTTCTAATTTCATTTATTTGATATGCAATTAATTAAATATATATATATATTTATGAGTTTGTTCAGTTTGGACAGAACAGTATAAGAAGATTTCTTTTTTACGATGATATAGTTTAATGTGTGATTGTTTAGTTTGGTAAGAACAATATAGAATATATGATGATTATATATATATTAAATTATATATGTATACAATATTATTGTGTAAATATGAATATACAAAAAGAGATAACGATTATTTGAGGAATATGATTAAGTTGGGTAAATTTGAATTTTTTTTTTATCTTAGAATAATTGAATGTAGCAAAATGGATAAGGCGTCAAAAATGATTATTGTGTTTATTTTAAGTGGATCTAACAAAGCTAGAAAACTCTTAAACGCTATTAGACTCACGTATTTCTTTGGTTTTGCTATAACAATATTCATGTATTAAATGGGATTTTGGGTGTTGGTAATTAAAAGAATTATTGTACTTCGGTGTGAAAGTTATTATTTTGTTCTTAGATTTCTTATTTTGATTGGCTTTTTAACTCGGTGGGTTACCTTTTTTTTCTTGATGTGGGAACCCGGTTGTCAATTTGTGAAAACGTTATTTTAGAGGCATGTTTTAGTTTTAATGTACTTCTCGTCTTGATCACACTTTCAGAGTTGGAACTTATGGGTTTTGTGCTTGGAAGGGTTGAACTGTTCTGTTAAGATTTTTGGTTATGAGTAACTGCGAGAGGGTTAATGCCTCGTGTGTTTGGATTTCGTTTATACTTTGTTGATGTTAGTTCAACCCTTACCAGTTGTGATATGTTAGGGGTTATAGGAGGGAGAGTGGCTCTTCGTGGGCGCCGACGCCTCAGGATGAGGAAGGGCTCAGGATAACCCACGAATGAGTAAGCTAAACAAGTGATAACCTAAACAATAGAATTAGGGGGTTGGGTAGTTTAAAAAAACACAAGATAATAAAACATTGGATTCCTCGGCTATGCATTAGGGCTACCCTAGACTAGTGATAGACTGAGAAGGTCATGGTCGGCATAGTCATAGTCTCGTCTTCACCAGAGACTATTGGCTCCGCATTAGCTACCCTATGGTGCCGGCGCCTCAGTTAGGAGGAAGGGCCAGGAGAATCCCATGAGAGCTATGCGATGACACTCTCCACTTGACACCCTTGTGCTTTGTTGTTGTTGCCTCTGGATGTTATCTCTTTATGATGTTTCTTTGAATTCTTGTGAATTTGTTTCATGATTGTTAATTGATAGTACTTCATGTTATTGTGATGAGTTTCTTGGTTTTAACTTGTCATGTGATCTGTGAACGTTGTTGGTTGTTCATCGTATGCTTGAGTTGTACTTGATTTGTATCATAATGTGGTTGACTTGGTTTGACATTCATGGTCGGGTTCACTTCCTCGTCACCTCTGAGCATGGGGGGTGAATTACTTGTAATTCACATGGTTGGGTGGAAGGTGCTCCAAACCCGTTGGGTTCCCCATCAGCGTCTTGTCTTCTCAGCATTCTGTAGTGGAGTTGTACCAGTGATCATTTGTACTTCATATTTCATTATTCCTGTATCAATCCCCATGTTGGGAAATTCAATGTAATTCATTTATCAAAGAAAATTGTAATGTAATATTATAATGATGATGCAATAGTTAGGCTCATTTGTAACTCTTTTAAGAGATTTATCATGGATTTATTATGTGATGTTTATTGTTATCGCATCACGGTTATTGGATGTATCATTGTCTTTGGTTATTATAAAAGTAATGGTTATGTTGTAATCTTTATTTCCATTTTGTTGTTGCGATGTAACCTCACGTGCCCCAGAGAACCAAGTGTGTTAATGCTATGTAATATGTTATATGGTTATGGTTTAATGTTATTGCATGTTTACTTTTTTTATTTTAAAAAAAAAATTATTTGCATTGTGTGTGTTCTCTAGGGTTTGCACGACGGGCGTTACAACAGCTGGCTATAGATATCTTTTAACTGTCGGACTTCTTGGAAGTGTGGTCAGTTAATGATGAGATCACTAGAAGTGAAATCAGGATAAGTTCTCGTATGTAGGTGATCATGTACAACAAGATCTAGATAGTATTATGTAGACCTAAAGTATGCATAGGCATACGATTCTTTTTGCAACTGGTGTGATGTTCTTTTTTCCCACTATTCACACTAAGGGGGGTGTTAGAGATTAGTGTTAACATGTTTAAATTATCATTATAAGTATGCGTAACAAATATTAAGTTGTTGAGAAACATCTTAATATTATTGTTAGTATGGTTTATTAAAATATTATTGTATTTGGTTATACAGGATTGTCTTAAAAGATGTTCGAACTTGTTTAAGTAAAGGAGTGGTTATAAAAGGTTATACTAGTTGTTTTATAATTTAGGAGATAAATAATCTTATAAATATGTATTGAACAAAAATGTGAGTGTGAGGAATATAGAAGCAATATTATTTTTCATATAATTTATTTTGGCTTCTATCACTTTGGCCATATTTCTTATACAAGTCTGGATTTTGTAGTATTTGATCATTCTCCCAAGTGGCATCCTCTACTAGTAAGTTCTTCCATTTTACCAAGCATTCTCTAATGATCCTCTTCCTCAATTTGCACTCTTTGAAATTTATCACTGCTTCAGGAACAAGCAAAAGCTTCTTTTCATCCAAAGGGGGTAATTTTGAAGAAGCAACAAGATTGTGTCCAAGCACCTTTTTGAGGTGTAACACATGGAAGACATTATTTACCTTGCTACTCTTTGGTAGCTCCAACTCATGCGCCAATTCTCCAATCCTTTTGGAGACTTTGAATGGGCCATATAAACATGGCTTCAACTTTTCTGCTTCACTCTTCTTGAGAGTAGACTACCTATAGGGTTGCAATATTAGATATACCATGTCTCCAACCTAGAATGCACACTCAACATGGTTCTGATCTGCATACAATTTTTTTTAATTTTGGGCATGCTAGAGGTTTTCCTTCAAGGATTTCAAGATGTCCTGACTTTGCTGCAACAAATCCTTGGCTTGGGGAACTCTACTATCACCAAACAATAAGTCAATGAAGTCGGGAGCCTTATATCCATACAAGGCCATGGACAAAGACATCTTGATCGACATGTGATAAGTAGAATTGTAACAATACTCACCCAAATGGAGCCATCTCACCCAAGCTTTCTACTGTCATGACACAGTTTTTGAGATACCCCTAACCATTTATTGATAATTTTGGTTTATCCATTGTAAGTATATGAATTCAATTGATCAAATAACATGAAATAAAGCAATTAAACAATTGATCAATTAAATACAATACTCCAATGAAATTTAGTTAACATGGGTAAAATGATTCAAATAACATCAAAGCAATCTAAATTCTTAAACAATTGAAAACAATAACAAGGAAACCTCCTATCCCATTGTGGATTGAGTGCAAATGTGGTGTGATATGGATGTGGATTTCTCAAATTTTCCTAATCCATGTTGCAAAAGCTTGATGATGATTAATGAAGGTTGATTTAGACAAAAAGGCTCTCAAAATGCTCAAAGGTGAGTTATGAGTTTGAGAGAGTAACTTTGCATAAGGTTGTGAATTAAATTGCTATGGAAATGTCTTAGTATTTATAGATTTTTGAGATATTGATCAATAGTGAAGATTGAAATTACTAATCAATGGATCAAATTGAATTGAGAATGAGGCATGGATCAAGGATGGATCAAGTGGTTGATAATCCATGAGGCATGGAACAAGGATTAGATAAAAGGTCAATAATCCATGAGAGACTCAACAATATCCCTTAATGTTAGGAATTATGTTGTAGATATTTTGAGTTGGAAGGAAGAATTTGAATTTGAAAAGGGAATATTCAATGTGGAATATTCTTTATGCGAGTTGGAGGATTGGAGGGAAATAGCCAATTAAACAATTTAGAAAATCATTTAATTGTGCAAGTTGAGGAACTAAGAACTTTAATTAAACAATTAGGAATTATTAATCAAAGAGGGATTTATTAGCATTTAATTAAACAATTTTGGAATTATCTAATCAAAAGTGGAGAAAATGATGAATTATGATAAATTAATCAAATAACCTTAATTATTTGAATAATAGGAGAATAAAGTGAATCTAACTAAATAATTGGTCATTATTTAATTAAACAAATGAATTAGGTGAATTATGCAAGAAATGGTGTTAATAAGTGAAATCAAGATGTGTGATATACTTAGGATATTTTCAGGTGTTTACACCCATTAGTTTGCGGGTGGTAATTGGTGCTTGGAGTAAGCACAATCCCACTTAGTTTGAAGACTTACTTCCAAAACATGCTTAGGAACTTGTTTGCCTTATCACTCACAATATTCTTAGGAAAACCATGCAACTTGAACACTTCTCTAAACAACAAATCAACAACCTGAATTGTTGTAAACACTTCATAAATGGCAAACAAGTGTGAAAATTTGGTCAATCTATCAACAATAACAAATATGCAATCCTTCCCTTGCACTTTAGGTAAGTATGCCATGAAATCCATTGAGATACTTTCCCACTTCTGATTGGGAATAGGCAAGGGCTGCAACAAACTAGTTGGATATGAGTGCTCATTTTTTTTTTGTTGACAAATTTGGAATTCCTTAACATGCCCATGGACTTCATCTTTGAGTAAATCTCTCCCAAATCTGTTTTGTAAGTCTTGAAATAACCTTGGTGACCAGCCAAAGGAACATCATGGAATGTTTTAAGAATCTTCTCCTTGAGTCTAGATTCAAGCACTGAGAAGATCCTTTTGTTGTATAGAATCAACTCATCCACTACTTTGTACCTCTCATCTTGCAAGTTTCCTTCCACAATGCTAGTGGAAAAGGAGTTTTTTGCATATTTTACAAGGATTTGTTCCTTCCAATTAGTAGTAATCTCTATCATTGAACTCTATTATTTGTTCCTTTGACATATTCTATGTCCAAATCATCAACTTGTAGCTTACTAACCCACTTTTGTTGTCTGTCATTGAGGTCTTTCTAATGAAGGAAGTGTGTGAGGATGTTATGATCAGCTTTCACAATGAACTTACTACCAACCAAATATTGCCTAAACTTTGACAATGCATGCATTATTGCAAGAATTTTCTTATCATAAATTGATTAAGCTTTTTCCACACCCCTCAAATTCCTACTTTCAAAAGTGATTTGGTGCTTGTTCTACATTAGAACAACACCTATTCCTTCTCTTGAAGCATCACACTGAAGCCCAAAGGGTTTGGAGAAGTCAAGTATGGCCAAAACAGGGCATGTGATCATGATTTTCTTGAACTGATCAAAGGATTTCTGCACTGCACTAGACCAAACAAATGCCCCCTTTTTGGTGAGGTCGGTGAAAGGAGTAGCCAATTGAGAACAACCATTCACAAACCTTTTGTATAAGCCACAAAAGACCTAAAAACCCTTCAACTAAGTAAGGTTTTGTGGTGGTGGCCAATTCAAAATGGCCTTAATCTTCTCTTGATCCACACTAACCCCCTCTGAGTTGATCACATGACCAAGATACAAGAGTTCATTCATACCAAACTCGCATTTGGATTCCTTAGCAATCAAGGATTCAATTTCAATAATGCTTAACAATTCTTCCAACTGTTTCATATGCTCCTCCCAAGACTTTTTAAAAATGAGGATGTCATCAAAGAAAATTAGAACAAACTTCCTTAGTTGCTTGTTGAACATTTGATTCATACAAGATTGAAATGTTGTAGGAGCATTAGTTAAGACAAAAGGCATAACTAAGAATTCATAATGTCCAATATGGCATCTAAAGGCAGTATTTTCATTTTCCTCCTCCTAGACTCTTATTTGATGATAGCCAGATCTCATATCTATCTTTGAAAAGAAGATTGCTCCATGTAGCTCATCAATGAGTTCATTAATCCTTCGTATTGGATACAATTTTTGTTGGTCTTCTTGTTGAGTGCTCTATAATCTATTCACATACACATAGTCCCATCATTATTTTTCACCAAAACCACTGAGGATGCAAAAGGACTCTTTCTTGGGCAAACGTGTCCCATATCCAAGAGTTCTTTGATGGCCTTTTTGATTTCATCATTGTGCCTCTTGGGATGTCGATATAGAGTGGTGATGATGGGTTTGGAACCCTCTTCCAATTCTATTACATGTTCAATCCCCCTTTTAGGAGGTCTTCTAAGTGGAATGCCATTGAAAACCTTGCATCACATAGAAAGCAAAGCTTGCACATCTGGATGATAGTCCCTTTTTCCTTCTTGAGGAAAGGTTGGCATGATAACATGCGTTGTTGTCCACTCTACTTGGTCGTTTTGAATCAATCTTTCCATTCGCTTGAATGAAATAATGTGAGGGCATTTGTTGGACATCCCTCTCAACACAACATTTATCCCATTTGATTTGAACTTCAGCTCCATGGTTTGAAGGTTTAATGTGATCTCCCCCAAAGAACACAACCATTGGATGCCAAGAACTACATCTATGTCACCAATACTCACAACATAGAAGTCATCCTTGACTTAATAGTTTCCCAACTAAATACTCATAGTAGGTATCCTTCTCATGTAAGTACGTGTAAATCCATCAGCCACTATTACCTTAAATCCTTCAAATTCTTTAGTTTGAGGCCTCTTTTCGCAACAATAGCTTTGTTAATGAAATTATGCATTGCTCTAGTGTCGATGAGAGCAACCATTTGCTGCTCACATAGGACTCTTCAAACCTTGAAAGATTCATTTTTATGAAAGCTGGAAAGTGTGGCAAGGGTGCCCTCACTCCAATGTTCCACGTGGTTTCGGTGACGGGGATGGGGGATGGTAGGGGACGTGTTTCTAGGACACATGGATGGGGGGACGATGGTGGTGGGTCGGCAAGGTGCTGAAATACATATAGTACTTGAAAAATTAGTTATAAAAAGTTGTATGAGTATAAGAATTATACATCTTGGAGACAACTAGGAGTCCCCTAGATGTCTTGAGGACACCCTAGCATCCTCGAAGTCCTAGCAGTGTCTTGGAGATAGTGATACTAGTGGTGGGATGGTGGCACTGGTGGTGGGCTGGTGGAGGGACGTCCCCCCCAAGTCCCCAAGTCTCCAAGACATTCCCCTCTAGGAAACATGGGGTCTTTTTTGGAGGGGGGGATGCATCCCCATGGAACACTGCCTCACTCTCTTCTTTTGACTCTTCAAATGGCTCTTCTTCTTCCTTATCCTCCAAATTAGACTGTTGCTAATTTTTCTAATGTTGATTCATCAAATGAATAGACCTCCAAGTGATGTACTTTGTCTCTTTTGAAGCATTTATGACCTTGGGCCCATGACTCCTTGCAAGTGAAGCATAATTTTTTCCTTTTGAGCTCATTACGGAGGTCATCATCCATTCTTGATGGGAACTTCTTTGTTCAATTAGAATATTCATGAAAATGCTTCTTGTCCTTGTTTGGAAGGTCTTGGATTGAAAATTATGTCTTGGGGCTGCAAGTTTCATGCTTCTTGCTTTCCTAATTTCCTCTTGGAGAGTTGGTGGCTCAAAGGCCTTAACCCATCCCCTCAATGGGTCCATTATCCCTTCACTAAAAATGACCAACAACCTTCTTTTTGTAATGTTAGGAACCATGATGGAAAGCCTTGGAAATTCAATGATGAAGGTATCAAGAGCTATGTTGTCTCAAATGTGCAAGCTCTCTAAATTGCATCTTAGGATCCTTACTATCAAATATTTCGATGGGCTTATTGGTGAACTCATCATAGGTGTTAATCAAATTATGGAAAAGTGTGACCAAGCTATGGTACCACCATTCATGGACAACTCCATCCAAGTGTAAGTTAGCAAACTTGATGGCGTCCACTTTTGGCATTGGTCTCAAAGACAAGTACTTGTCTAGTTTTTGGACCCAAGCTCTGGTAGTGCAGTTGTCACTCCCATCAAAGTGAGCTAGAGTCACTTTCCCCAAGGTTTGTTGGTAATCCCTTTGCACCAAAGGACCTCTGTTATCAAACCTTCCACCTTCTCTCTTCTTCTTTTGCTTCATGAATTGCTCTAAGGACAAAATGTCTTGAATCTCAGCTGGAAGAGTTACATACTCTGTGTAACTGGTCCTCACTAATTCCACCATAGGAATTTGGACTTCTTGTTTAGGTGGAGGATCCTCCCTATGATTGAAGGTAGGCTAGAGGGGTCTAGTGACAGAACTAACAGGTACACCCTTAGTGTGTCTGTTGTGCCCTTTGGGATTGTTGGCATTTGAAGCACTAGTTTCTCCATTTTGAAAATGGGGTATTTGTGGCACATTTTGATTCATTTTGGCCAATAGTTGTGACATCATTTCTAGCATGATATCAAATTTTCTCTTTTCTCTGGCATTTGGGCTATCTGGTGGCGTTGTTCCCTTATTCCTTTTTTCCATGACATTTGATAAATTGACATTGTCACACTAGAATCTGACGAGCTCTAAGGACATTTGAGAAAGTGTGCTCAACTAGGGTTTGAGGTATCTAAAACAACTATCTTCTTTGTTCTTTGTTGTAGTAACGGATTTCTCTATCACTCATAGATAATTTTGCAATTGCATACTATTGTTAAGGGCACAGATTGGCATGATGACCAACTTTGATACTAGATTTGAGGTTATGTAAGAAGTCAAGAAGAAATAAAAATAAATTGGGGTTTTGCAATAAACCCCCTTAATTTTTTTTGAAATTTCAAACTTGTTAACTCCAAAATAGAAAGTAAAGCTAAGCAACTTCCTAACACTTTTTGATCACCAAGTTCCCAATGTGGGCGAGGTGAGAACATATGGTGTAAGGATTAGGTTTACTTTAATTTGTATGCTCTCAATTCGCCCACACTGGGAACTTGGTGATCAAAAAGTGGAAGGAAGTTGCTTAGCTTTACTTTCTATTTTGGAGCTAACGAGTTTGAATTTTCAAAAAAAATTAAGGGGGTTTATTGCAAAACCCAAATTTATTTTTATTTCTTCTTACATAACCTCAAATCACTAATAGTAGCATTAAAACCATTTCTACTTTGTCTAACTTAAAACTCAACTCAACTTCATCTGAATTTATCTTAACCCAACAATGTAGTATTTTAGTCCACCCTAATATCAGAGTGATGTCATTCTTGATTCTGAATGAACACCAATCATTCACTCAGCTGATTAGAATACACAAGGAAAGCCAAGGATGGACAACTACATATGGAACTAAATGGCACATTCTTTATTAATTCTCAAAGAGATCACTAAATGAAATTCTTTGTTAGAATCATATCATCACATGTCCTTTTTTCCTACAATCCCAACATTTTACTCTTATTTTCATTAGGGTTTTAGAACATTCTTTAGATCTAGATGTATCACAACCTAAATTAATAAGTTAAGCATTATCATTAATAGTGTTAGTAGAGACAAATAAAACATCTTTATCATTGTCATTAGAAAATTTTTGTGTTGAGGAATCTAAACTCTTTTTCTTATTTCTACATTCCTTCTTCATGTGTTCTCTCATTATCCTTGGTTCCAAAATTTTACTCATTCTTTTTTCTAGGGTCTTAGAACATTCTGTAGACTTAGATGTATCTTTCTTTTTATCCCCTTTATGCCCTCTTTTTTCTTTGGAACTTCTTTGCACATGCAAAGAATCTTTTGAATCTTCATTCATGAATTTATTTTTCTCCTGTGAAATCAAAGTAACAATAAGATTGTCAATTTTTGGCTTTGCACCACTATTGCTAATGACAACAATTACATTTTTCCAAGTATTGCATAAAGGGGAACATACTAAGATGTATTTATCCTCTTCTCGATTCTTAACATTTATAAAAAAAAGCTAGCTTACAATCAAATTCAGCACATTTAAATGGTTAGCAATAGAATCACCATATTTCCTTTTTAATGAATATGATATCTTTTGAGATAAAACTTGTTAGTAAGGTCTTTCATTTGATAGATATCACTAATCCTCTTTTACAACTTGAATGTGGTGATTTCCTCAAAAAAATTAAAAGAATAGAATCTAGAAGAAACATCCAAATGGTTTATCATGTTTTTTTGTCTAGTTTTGACCAATCTTCATTAGATATATATATGATGGCTTTTTTTCTTGTGAAACATGAAATCATTGATCTCTTTCTTCAAGTAGATATTTTATCTTCAACTTCTACATCACATAATTGGTATAATTGAAATTTTTAATATCCATAGGGGAAGTAGAAGCTATAGTTTTTAGTGCTTTCCAAAAATATGCAAAACCACACAAAGAAAAATCTTTTATTGCAGCCAAGAAACCTTCAACACTTCATAGAATCTATCATAACTAAATTCCACATCTTACAATCTCATAAGATTCTCTTAATCATATTAGTGACAAAATATCCAACACATGGGTATATAAAAGTGAGATGCTCCCTTTCCTATGTGAGGACAAAATAATTAATAAATACAAATAATTTAATAATTCAAACATTAGGCAAGTTGTATTATACACCTAATACCATCATTCTCTCTTTCTCTCCTCATATACCTCGCAAGAGTAAAATGGAAACACCAACAAATTTGTGAACTTTCCACCAAGGGTATAAGCACGTTGCACAAAATAAACTTTGTTGTGCTCTCAATATTCATCAAAGAATTTACATCATCCACCAAGTAATGGAGGAAATCATATTAGCTACAAAGGATTGTACAAAAGTATATAATTTTTAACTTTTTTTTGTTAAATTTATATTGTAAAATTTAAAATATGTGCTTAAATAGTCCTACATAGATCTTATATTTGAAATTAATATTTTTTTATATGCATTTGTAGGTTGAGCTGGCAGACCATGATACTCTTAGTTCGAGGGTAGAGGATGGATGTACACACACTTTAGTTGATGATAGTGGACAGGTGAGATATTTATCATTTAAAGCATATTCTTGTAGTCATGTACAATAAATTATATTTGAAATCAATATTTATTTTCTACATTTGCATTTGTAGGTTGAGCTAGTAAGTGATACTCGAGATAGTTTGAGGGTAAAGTGTGTACACACACACACACACTTTACTTGATAGTAGTGGATAGGTGAGATATGATTATATAGTCAAGTATAATAATTTATATTTTTTCAATCAATATTTTAATAAATAATTACATTTTTGTAGGGGTCTATGCATCTATTAGAGCATGATTCTCACTGAGGGTCAATCGACTAGGATCCACTAACAAATCTTTATGGATCTACATATTTAAGTTTATGGATGTAAATTTATTTTAGACATGCGTGTTGACATTTATATATTTATACATGTTTAAATGGACATTTATATTTATGTTTATCCATTTATATTCATTGATATTTATATATTTGATGGACATTTATGTTTAAATTCATATACATTTATGGACATTGTGTGTGTGTGTGTTCATTTATATATTTGATGCACATGTGTGTATGGACATTAGTTTGTAATACATTCCATGTTTTTGGTTCTAGGTGGTGCATTAGTCTTAAATATATAATAGATCAAGTTGAATAGGTTCTTGGTCCATAAGACCTTCATAGACATAAAAAATAAATATTTGTCTGGCTTTTCATGAGGGAACAAATCATATACTAGTTAGTTCTTTTAACATTTATTCTAGAGATAAATTTGTAAAATTATCTTAAGGAAGGTCTAGAATCCAATTTTGACCAATCTTTATCATTTATAGTTTCATTTAAGAATGATTGAACCAATGTGTTCTTATAATCAATTTTAAATCTTTATCTATTGAGCCATAAAGTTTTTATCCATTTCCAAGATGTACAAGAAGATCCTTCTATCTAGAAGTATTCACATCATTTTATCATCTAATATGTGATAAGTTGGAAAAAGTGAACCCTAGGGATTTTTGGCCATAGGTTTCAAAGCGGCTTTTCCCACAATGGTTTGGTTCTTTGTCATTCAATTTGAGATTGGCTAGGATATGAGATTGAATTGCAACCTGAGAGGTGATCTAATTAGTCCTAAGATCTAAATTTGAGGATTTGGAAATGCATTTTGTATGAAATGCAATGATGCAAATGAACTACTTTGATGCAAAAATAGTAAATTTGGAAAGCCACAAACAAATTCAAAGTTCAGAAACTGACCGAGTAGAGTATTGTGCACCCATGGTATAAAATTGGAGTTAATTTTGGAGGACCAAGTTGTTGAATGCACAAGACAACTAACTGAGAGGGGGTGGGTGAATCAATTGTACCTTAAAACTTCAAAACCTTTACAAACATTTAGATCCACATTAATTCAATTGACCCTTAATCTATTAGAATGATTTATCATGAAAGCAGATAACAAGAACAAAACCAAAGTAACACCATGTAGAATGGAACACCACATTTACATGGAAAACCCAAGAAGGGAAAAATCACGGTGAGGATTAACTCACAATATAAGTAATACCAATACTTATTACAAATGGCTCACTACCCAAAAGAAAGAAAGGATTGTTGCCAAAGGTTCACTGAAAGAATAAAAAAAAAGATAGAGAAGAATGTTACAGTGAGAAATCCATCTCAATGCAATAAAAAAGTCCACCACAACATCACTAACACCTTTAGAGTCTTATTAACATTGTAAATGCCTTCTTCTCACTACATCCAGTAATCTAACACATTGAAAGCTTGCACTGCATTTCACAAATTCATACCTCACAACTCTGCAATTCACATCACTGATCTATCTTATCATGCCTCAACAATTAAACACATATTTATACTATCTTCAACCTTGAAAACATTCTCCAAGGTCGGTTATGCACCTCAACCGTGCAAATTCAAATTATGTCATCACTAAAACATTCCCAACATACCACACCATGCTTCCACAAACACCAAAACTTCACAATTAGTGTAAACATCCAAGATTGGTCAAACCTAAGTAAACACTACATGTTCGCTTTGATCTAAAAACAACTCGCAAACAAAAAATGCCACTTCAACATAATCTAGAATATTCCACAAATACCCTAAAATTTAACAAATTCCTTCGCAACAAATTTCACCTAAAGAATATACACACCTAGTACACTCAAATGCTTTTTCCATAAACTGCAACTCAAGAAACCAACTTTTGAAGCACCAAACCTCAAACAACTTCAATTGAAGAGATACAAACACTATCAACACCCTTCCAGATTTGGAAGATTTGAAACCACTCTGTGAAGAAATGTGGAGCAAATCCATTTCTCTCAGACACCTCTGCAATACACAACTTACACATTGGTGAACACACCTTCCTCCGCACAATGATCTAACACACCAAATTCTAGATGCAACACCTTTAATCACCATATCCAAACCACACAAGTAGATCTTTAACATAGAAGAAATGCAAACCAAAATGCTACTCTACAACATAGAACACCATAACAACACACTGTTTCCTCTTTCTATTCGAATCTTCTCAAAAGCACTTGGAAACCAAGCACTGGAGACATATCCTCAACATCTTTAGCAATTCCTCATCACCAACAAGCTAACTACAACATAGAAACCCAACTATACATCCATAGACATAAGCTTATAAAAACAACACTACAGGTTGACACCAATAGCTTATTAATGACAACATAATGCAACTAATCAAAACATCATCAAAGACAACATCAACTCAACACCAACTACTCACACTCTTGCAACAATCTCTTGCTCATACAGTTGACACCAATGATAATACCAAAGCTTTTTAGCATCATTGACAACACCAACTACACATATTTGCAACAATCTCCCCCTTTTTATTGATGACAACACATGATGTGACAAACCATCTATAGCAAACAACTCTGATCCTCAATATTTTGCTCCATACCAACTCATTCTCTTTTTTCTCCCCTACACAACTAACTCATTACTTTGTCTCCCTTTTTCAACTAGCTCACCTCATTTTTCACATGACTCATTCTCCCCTTTTGACATCAATGGAAAAGAGCAACAAATTTGCATGCCTCCCATTAATATCAAGCTGCTATGTATATTCCCCTTTAGGAGCACACATCATACTACATCAATCAACAACCACTACATAATGACAACACTCACTCATTTTGACTACAACAACCAATAATGCCACTACCTACTTCCCCTGAGAGGTAGCCACCAACATCAGTTCAGACCAAAGAATGAATCTTGAGATCCATTGGATTGATGCATCTAGTTTAAGGAGGGGCAATAACCCCCAACTTCTCATGGAGATACTCAAAAGTATCCTTAGGAAGAGCCTTAGTGAATATGTCAACAATCTGATCCTTTGTAGGCATAATTCAAGCTTCACTTCATTCTCTACAATCTTCTCTCTCAAAAAGTGATATTGGATTGACATATACTTCGATCTTGAATGTATTACCAGATTCTTTGATATATTGATAACACTTGTATTATCACAGAAGATAGAAATTGGTTCATCATATACACCTCTGATATCCTTTAATGTTTTCCTTATCCACAACACTTGTGTGTAGCAAGATGCTACTGCAATGTATTATGGCTTTGCAATAGATAAGGACACTGAATCTTGTTTCTTGCTTAGCCATGACACCAAACTACATCCAAGAAAGAATGCACCACCACTTGTACTTTTTTCTATCAACTATGCAACAAACACAATTTTCATCAATGTAAGCACTCAGAGTAAAGTCAGTATCCTTTGGATACCACAATCCATGATCCAGAGTGCCCTTCAAGTATCTAAATATCCTCTTCATTGTTGCAACATGTGACTCTCTAGGATCTTGAAATCTAGCCACAAGATAGATTGCACGTATGTTATCTGGTCTAGTCGTAGTTAGATATAACATTCCTCCAATCATTGATCTATACTTGCTTTGATGGCGTTAGGGGTTTCATTATTCTTGTTCAACTTGCAACTAGTAACCATAGAGGTACATATCGATTTAGAATCTTCCATTCCAAACTTCTTCAACATTTCCTTGACATACTTTGATCGTTAAATGGAAATGCCTTTATTTGTTTGATTGATTTGTAGCCCAAGGAAGAAATTCATCTCCCCAAACATTGACATTTCAAATTCTTTTTGCATCTCTTTTGCAAATTTCTTACACATAATTTCATTTCCTCCAAAAATGTCATCAACATCAAGATTTTATCTCTTTCAACTTTGAAGTAAGATTGCTATTTGCGATATATTTATTGTATCCTTGTAACAAGTACTTGTCTAACCTTGCATACCAAGCTTTGGGAGCTTGCTTCAGTCCATATAATGCATTTTTCAATCACAAACCATATTTGATTTATCTAATAAATGAAATCCTTCTGGCTATTTTATGTATACCTCTTCTTCCAATTCACTATTCAAGAAATCGATATTTACATCCATTTAATATAATTTTAAATCCTTATGTGCTACAAAAAGCTAAAAACATTTTGATAACTTCCATTCTTATCATTGGAGCAAGTGTCTCCTCAAAGTCTATTCCTTCTACTTTTCAATAGCCTTCACACACAAGTCTTGCCTTATTTCTTACTGCTTGTCCATTCTCATATAGTTTTTTCTAGAATACCCACTTATTTCCAATCATATTCTTGTTTGCTGGTCTTGGGACAAGTTCCCAAGTCTAGTTTTTCTCAATTTTCAATAGTTATTCTTCCATAGCCTTGTTCCAATACTCATCCTTGCATGCTTCAATCACTATTTTAGGTTCAACTTCAGAAAGTAAACATAGATTCACCTATTCTTCAACAACTTTCCTTCTTGTCAGTACACATTTTCTCTTATCACCAATCATTTGTTCTTCAAAATGATTCTTCTACACATACTTAGGAGTTTTATGAATCCTTTTGGAAGCTTCTTCCTCTTCAATCTACACTTTTTTTCCTTATCTTTTCATTGTTCTCTACTAGAAGACTCATTTGATTCATATCCATCTATCACCACTTATTTCTTTTGTCATTCTTCATCAACCTTGACACTTGCACTCTCAACAATCTTTCTTAGCCTCTTGTTGTATCATCGATATGCTTTGCTTTGTTGAAAATTGATATGTTTATGTAGCTTAATACTTTGTAAAACTTTATGATTGCTGATCTAAATATATATTCTTTGTTACAAATTCTTTGTGGGTGATTATCTAATTAATTCATTTTATCATTTGTAGAATGAACACAAAAGGTTGTAAAAGAATTAGACAGGATATTAGAAGATACACAACATATACCGTGGAGAAACCATTTTGGGAAAAAACTCCACCAAGAATCAATGTATTATTTAATCTCAGAATAAGATTACAATAATTCCAATCCTTGCTTGAGATGCTTCTTTTGCTTTCAACAAATCTTCTTCACAACCTACAATAAAAATTGATACAAAATTTCTTCAACTTGCTTGAAATAAATAGGAAATAATCAACCTTGTAAACTCCAAAGAGTTACAATTACAAAGCTGAAAGCTTATCACCAAAAACCTACACCTATCTCTTGCAAGTAGAGTTCAACCGTGAAGAACAATGTCAAATAAACTCCTTCATCCATTTGGGCATCCCAAACTGAATTCATAACTCAACCTTTATTCCGAAGATATCTTCAAAGCTTATCCTCAAAGTTGGCACCCAAGAATGGGCCCACTTAACTCAGCCTTCAAAAATATCTTAGCATGCAACTCAAGTCATTAGTCATGCATTCCAAGTTAACTGAGTTCAACTAGAATTCAACTAAAACTAATTGAAGATAACTGAACCATAACTGAACTGAACTGATACTAAACGGAACTTCATGCATGTAAACATCAATCCCTAAGAATTATTACTTTTGTTTTATTGTTTATTTTTTAATTTGCTTTTGTTGTGAAATGTTTGGCTAGGTTCTTGTCACATAGGTGACAGGAAGTCTGAAAACCAGATTTATGAACAAATTGAATTTGCATGTAGTTGCATCCATCCCCACTTGGATTTCTAGGTTCAACCCTTAGGCAAACAAGCCCAATATCTTTCACAATTTCATGACCCTCAGATTGACATAGAGGAGTAAACTGAGGAAACTTCAGAACTCTTAATGATTGATTTAAACTCATCTACCCAAACTAAGATAAAATTACAAGGACATTTTTACCCATCATATCAACCACAATTTAATCCAATCATTTTGGCACTATTTCATGGGAAAGATATTAAAGGCTTGAAATCATAGCAAGTTGAGTTAGGACTAGTATTTCAAGAGGAAATTCTATACAATTGTCGACCTTGCTAAGGTTAATACTCCTTATTTGTGCTACTAGAAGTCATTTAGGTGCATGAATCATAGTAGGGATAGTAGAGGAAGATTTATTAGAAAAGAAAAAGGTAAGTAGTTCACAACTCGAGAAACTTGAAAAAAAATCAAAAATATCCATTGAGGGACCACATCCCAAAGGATTGCAAAATAGGTCAAAGCCATTTGTTGAAGGAAGTAGTTCAACATGATAAAAATATAAAACTAAACTGCAATCATTCGATTTACTTGAGATCGATATTGAGAAGTGTGTTATAGAGTCTACTATTGCTGAGACACTTGCAGGTACCTATCCAGGGTATTCCAAAGTATTGCGAAGAAAGGTTGAAAATATCTTTTGAGAATCTTACAGGCCAGAAGTTGGTCCATTCGCAAAAACCCAAGAGCCATTTAAAACAAACTTTACCCCTTGGGCACTAGATGTCATGGCTGATCCCAACAACAACAACAATAACAACCATGATGTGAGAGCATTATCCGACAACCCAATCACCTTTGAGTTCCCCATTACACACCTTGAAGAGGATGATCCTATGAAAAATGTTCGTCACTCTGCTTTACCAGTTTTTTGTGGTCTTTCTATTGAGGATCCTAACATGTTTTTATTTGAGATTGATGTGTTGTACCACAACTATGATTATTAGAGTGATGTGCAGAAGCTCAAATTGTTCCCAGCCACATTAAAGGATGTAGCCTTGCGTTAGTACATGAACCTTGGGAATATTAGAACATGGGAAGTCATTAAGGAATTATTTTTTACCAAGTACTAGTACTATAAAACAAAAGAGGTGGGATAAAATCTTCCGCATGACATAGAAAGAACATGAGCCCGTGGAAGATTACCTCGAATGCTTCATTTTTAGTTTTTAATGATCACAAAAACAAGGGCTAACTCCTGATGTTGTTAAAATGTTGTTTCTTAGAGGCATAAGATATGATACTATGGAAGCATTAAATTTAATAGGTAAAGAGAACATTTCTAAAATGGAATTTGATTATATTTGTGACATTTGTAGGAATTATTCAAGGTCTCAATGTTTGAGAAGGAACTATCCAAGTAAGCCTTATGCTCCAAGTAATGCAATATGTATAGTGAAGTGTGAAAGAGGAAATTTACCTAATTCTAAATTAGTAGTGTGCAATAGGTATTGAACATATCTTTGCTATATCAACAAAGAGCCTGTGGTACGTTGAAATGGAAAACCACCTAGTTACTTGCAAATTCCCACCTCATTTCTCTTTGAGGGAATGTCGAAAGTTGGTCAGAATCAGTGGTGATTATATGTGGATCAATGGATTTATCTTTCGTCGTGGATTTGATAATATCATGCATCAATGTGTTCGTGAAGATGATGTCTTCGACATACTTCGTGCATGTTGCATAGAACCCTACGAAGGACATTTTTCTACTCAGAGGACTATTCAGAAGATCTTAACTACAGGCTACTATTGGCCTACACTCCACAAGAATTACAAACGTTATGTTCAACACTATGATAAATTTCAACATATAGGCCACCCCACACGCTCAAATGAAATTCCTTTGCATCCTTAATTGTCACTTGAGCCTTTTGAAAAATAGGGACTTGATTTTGTTGGACCGGTCAACCTGCCATCTCAAAACAAGGAATATATCCTTTTGTGTAAAAATTATGTAACAAAATGGGTTGAAGTTGTTGCTTTGAAGCATGTTAGGGACACTAAGGTAGTTGAATTTCTCTATTATGAGATTTTTACATGATTTGGTGTTTTGTTGCTTTGAAGCATGCTAGGGACACTAAGGTAGCTAAATTTCTCTATTCCAATATTTTTACCCGATTTGGTGTTCTGCATAAGATAGTTTCAAATTAAGGTCCATAGTTCACATCTAACCTCATTTTCTTTGGTTCGTGAATATGAGATTTGACATCACAATTCTTCACCTTACCATCCCTAGGAAAATGCTTGAGTCGAAGTCACCATCCAAGAACTTGAGAACATTCTTACCAAGATAGTTTCCCTCAATAAGAAAGACTAGTTACGTGACTTCCTGAAGCCGTGTGGGCCTACCACACTACATGGAAAACCACCACTAGTTTGACGCCTTATGAGCTTGTCTATAGTAAGAGGGATGTTCTTCGTATTGAGTTTGACGTAAAAATCTTTGCACTGCACTTTAGCTAGGTATGAACTTGTCTGATGCACATAAAGAATGAATTACACAACTTCACTCATTAGATGAACTTTTCCAACAAGTGCTCTTCCATGCAGAGATTGTCTAGAACCAATGTGCTATTTGACATGATCATTTCATTCGACAACAGTCATTTCAACTAGGTGATTGTGCACTCTTGTATGATTCTTGTTTCTAGGGTTTTAAGGGAAAGTTCCACACCTAGTGGCTCGGGCCCTATGAAATTGAGATGGTCTACGATAACAGGGCAGTCAAGCTTCACACCGTGCACTCCAATCACATGGATTTAGTTGTCAACAGTCACCAGTTGAAGTTGTATAAGAGGCCTCTCTCAAGGGAAGAGTTTGTCTCAAATTTTCCTAAGGAATACATCTACTTGACAAGGTTCATGAGGCCTCTCCCAATACCTTTTAGGTACATTTCAAAATGTTACAAAAAAATTGCAATAAAGATCCAACAATGAAAACCCTTGGGCATTGTTGGCCAGTTACCATTTGAAAACCGAGATTCCAACAGATGGTAATTGTAAAATACACCTGGATGTGAAAATTGATTTATCAGTGCTTCCAGGTGACATTGGGTTGAAAATCAAGTGATCGAAGACCCCATGTCATTATTAAAAACAAAAAATAAAATAAAAAACAAACAAACACTTTGTTCCTCTTCCTGTCCTATTTTTTATAGGACCTTGATCTGATGCTTCTATGTGTATACTCATTTCATAGACTTTTGTTTTTGATGAGATTCCTTTCGTTTGGGCCATGATCCTCTTCCTCGCCCCTTGCTTTGAAGGTTGTGATATTTTTTCTCATGATCTCATCTTGGTATTTCTCTTTTAATTCTTGGCCTTTGCCTCTTTGTTGTGAAGGTTTCAGTTAGAGATATGGACCCTTTTGTAGTTTATGTCCCTTTCTAGATAGGTTTTACTCCCTATTGATGGGTGCTTCTATCCTTTTTTGTGATCATCCTAATGGCGTGCCCCATCCTTGCCATATGATGTTGCTTGTGTTTGTTGAGCTAGTGGTCCGTGTTTTGATTCGACTTGCTGAGTGTGGGCTTCTTCCTACCTGATCATGATCTCTCTTTTGGCTCTTGGTACTCCTATTTCCAACATTCGACTTTATAGCACAACTCATGGTTCTATTATTCTTTCATTGTTTTAATTTTCTTTCCTTATTTTCTTATGTCTTTAGTTTTTTTCACAAATGGTGTTCTTCCCTGTGGACGAGTCAACTTTTAGCTGGGGGGAGGGGTGTTGAGGTGTCTTACCTTGTTATATCATTTCCATCATTACATTGATACTTCTTCTCTTGTCGTAATCCATAATAAACTCTCATGTCCCATCCATATGCTCATTCATTCCTCTACTATTACTCCTTGTAATAATTTCGTAATAAATATTTTGTAAACCATTTTAATACCATCTTTTTAGCCCTTAATACAATTTTTCATTGAAAATATTCCTACCAAAATGAAGAAATAATGATGACAGTCGTGTTATGAACCAGTCTCCATGGATGATTTAAGGGCTCACAAGAACAAGTATATGATGTGTTCAAAGAGGCAGAATGGGATATCTATTTCAAGTGGCTGCAAGGGTTTGATATGAAGGTTGCCTATGAATTTGCAATGGGTTTTCATGGTAATTATATTTTTTTTGAGGACTGGAATTCCCCCTTAATGTCAACATTATGGCTGAAGTTATTGGATTGTCCACAAAAGGAGAAAAATATTTTTTGACTAGTTCAAATAAAGTTGTGGACTTGCAGCCTCTTCGACAATGATTCTCAAAAAGGGGTGAATCATTCAGTATGGTTCAAGGACAAAGTACAAAATTATACTCGCTACCCGTGATATGGAAAGATGTAGCTAGAGTTCTTATTCAATATATTACTTGTGATGGAGGTTTAATTATGTGTTTTCCAAGCTTTTTAGGCTGATGATGCATTCATAGTATAATGAGTTGGTCAATGTGCCCTATTTTCTATTTCATTCTCTCAAGGGCATGAGTGAAGCTGTCTAGGGAGGCAAGCATAATTCCTTAGCACACCATGGTCTAATTAGGATAATAATCCTCCACCAATTGAAAATGCTTTCTCCCTCAGGTAATTGGGATTCATTTGTCAGTTTAGGCGACCTAACCAGCTCAGAAGCCTCTGGAAGTTAAGATTCCTCAAAAGAATCTTTGGATATAAAGGAATCCTCTAAAGAAGCTGGTAACCTTGAAGAAGAATCTAGAACAGTGTCTATAGACACCTAAAAATGGTCTAGAGAATCTAATTAATTAAATATGACTTATTTGATTAATTAATCTTAAATTCATCTACTTAGTAAATAAATAGAAATATTTATTTATATTAGGTTCATTATTAATTCTTCTATTTCTCTCCTTATTAAATAAACAAAATTAAAAACTTTGTTTTATTTAATTATATCATTTTCATCATATTATTTCTCTCTTAATTAAATAAACAAAATTAAAAAACTTTATTTTATTTAATTATTATCATTATTACTTCTTTTATACTTCTATCATAAATTAAATACACAACTTAAATAATTTGTGTTATTTAATTACTTCATCACATTTCTTCTTAATTAAATAAAGATATCTAAAATCTTTTATTTAATTATCATTTTCCTTTTGTTTTAATTTAATAAACAAACTCTATAGTTTGATTTATTAAATTATTTATTCCCCTTTTGCTAAATTTAAATAAATTAAAATTATTTAAATTAATGCATAAATGATTTACCACTATTCACTCACCAATAAAATTAAATTTTCAAAATTTAATTAATTCTACTGTCATTTACGGGAAGAGCTTCGGGGACAAACCTGTAGGAAGTTCTCTCACCCACCTTCCCTCTCATCTTGCCTGGGGTTTTCATGGGGAAAAACAATCCTCCATGATCAGCTCCATCTTCTCATCTTATGCCATTCAATTCTCCAGATTGAATCTCAGCCTCTTATCCCGTATCCCTGTGCAAATGTGTTGCCATGAAAACTATAAATACAGCTCTTTGGCTACAGGAAATGGATCCCAACTTATGCAATCTTACTCTGTAGGTTTTCCAAAGCATCCAACATTCATCTAGCATTCAAGCATTCAATATTCATCCAACATCCATCTAGCCTCCATCCAACATTCATCTAGCATCCAGCATTTGCAATCATGGCTGCAATCATAGTAGTTTTAATCATTTGATCATATAGGAAATAGAATAGTTCAATTCTCATTCTCTAAGTGTCATTTCAATAGTCTAATTAGCTTCTAAATCTGAGAGCAAGGTAAATTAGAGAGATCTTTAGAGTTAGAGAGCAATAGGATAGATTTCTGAAGATTTCTAGTTTAAATTAGTTTAAATTTCTTAAATCTTAGATGCAATGTCCTATTTAGAGGTGTAGATGCATTGTTAGTTTGTTTAACTCATTCTACCACTTACAGTGTCAAAACAAGCTCTTAAAAAAATAGCTAGTAAAAACCCATGTACAAGCACTCGAGTAACTAGGGCTTTAGGTATTAAAACCCTTGAATCTCCTCTAGTTGAGAAAACTCCTTCCACACCAGCAAAATAGAGGAAAACCCCCAGTTCCAATAAAAAATCTCCTCCAAACCTTTCTCGTGGCAGGAAGGGTAAAATAGTGGTGGTAGTCGTTAAATCCCCTGTGTCTAAACTAGATGACTTAGCTAAAGTAGCTAGTTGTCTAGAAAACCAATCAAAGGAAGATTGTGACTTAGATTACAAATTTTGTCTGAGAAGCCAAAGAAGCGAGGTAAATCTAGTAGGGAGCATATACATTCCAAATTGAGAAGAGTAAGGGAGACTAAGTCCCTTAGACTGAATGAAGAAAACAAGGATAAGGAAACTCTTGAAGACAATACAATGTTGGAAATTCCTATCACTACAACATTCCCTATAAAAAGGATTGAATATGAAGAAGAAGGGGTCAAGACAACTGCCACAAAAATTTTTGAAGTTGAAGGGGATATGCCACAAGATAATGTGGAAATGACAAAACCTCTCTTAGAAAATATTGATTAGGAACTTGAAAGAACTATACTAACAGGAAAGATGGAAACTGCTACTATAGAGTCCTTTGATTATTGGCTTGAACATGAAATTGAGGAAATAGTTGTAGAAGAGCATGTTGTTTAGAGATAATGTGATGCCTTTCCTTCTATTGGTGTAGGCAAAGTGATGATAATTCCATATTAGAAAGAGAGGATACAAAACAGGAACTTGTGATGTGGAAAAATGAAGCAATTCTACAGAATTTGGTTGGTAGATTGAATGAAGAAAATTGTGTCCTCAAAGCACAATTAAAGGAGGCTTAAGTTCTTAATCAAAATCAAGGAGAGGAAATTAGCAAAATCAAATCAAACCTTGAGTTTAAAGATGTGGAGCATATGCAACATGTTCAGGAAGAAAAATAATTTGGATGAAGGAGATCATTGGAACAAGCTATTTGGTTTGTTCTATTTTTCCCTTTTTGCATGAGGACATGCAAATCCTTTAGCTGGGGGGAAATGATGAGGGTTAAAAGATCCTTTAATTTAACTATTTGTTTTCCTATTTTTAGTATCCTTCACCTTGATTTCCTATCACCATTTGTCTATTGAACTTTAGATGTTTGATAAAATGTGAAAGGAAATTAAGACTATTAAAGATGTCAAAATCTATAAAGTTGGTAACCATTTTGTGGTTTAATAATAGGAATTGATTGAAGGAAAAATTGTACCTTTTGAGGAGATGGAGTCATGAAAGATTGGTGAAGCAATGTTGCTTAGAATTAGTTGGGAAACAGATCATTTTGATAAAAACAATTTAAGACTATTTGATTGTTATAGTGGCTTATGGACTTTAGTTAAATTTCATAGACAAGTGACTGAGAGCCAAACAAAATTGAACTTATGAAATTATTATTAGTTTAGATAATCAGTATATATATGTGTGTATGATCAAGAACAAGAATGATTGTTAATATATTTCTACAGTATTTTAACTCTGTGAATTTGTTGCCTATGTTAATGAATAATTGGTGCATAGTTCGTGGTTATAATTCATCATCTAGAAACCAAGGAGGTAGGGCCTACTCTGTGGTTAACTAGTGACTTCTTACGTTAGTGCATGAAATGAATTTTATTTTGTTTCAATTTGCATGTTGGACAGTATATTAAAGTGTGGTATGTGTTTGAGTATTTTCAATCTATTCAGAAATTATAATTGGAATTGAAATTATAATAGTTTGGAACAGGATGATTCTATTTTTATGCAAAGGTGTCAATTGATTACTGTTAAATTCAACTCATTCAATGTGATGTTAAGGATTATTGGATATATTGGTGATTGATACATTTGTTTTGATATTATGCTACATGTACATTTGATTTAGCAGACTATTTTATAATCATATTTAATCTATGTATTTGTTGTTTGGTGTGAACTTGATTTAGTAGACAGAGTTAATTGGAGTGTTGATTAATGTGTGTATAATTTATTTAGAACCTCACATTCTAGTGTTCATCTGTTTCTATTAGTCTAGTTTTAGAAAGAATTATTACTTTTATTTTATTGTTTAGGTTTTAGTATGCTTTTGTTACAAACAATTTTTCCAACTTCCTGTCACACAGGTGACAAGAACTCTGAAAACTAGAATTTTGAACAAATACAATTTACATGTAGTTGCATCCATCCCCACTTGGATTTCTAGGTTCAGCCCTTAGGCAAACAACCCCAATATCTTTCACAAGTTGATGACCCCCAGATTGACATAGAGGAGTAAACTAAGGAAACTACAGAACTCTCAAGGATTGATTCAGACCCATCTACCCAAACTAAGATAGAATTACAAGGATTGTTTTACCCATCATATCAACCACAGTTTAATCTAATCATGTATCATTGCTAAACCTAAATAGTCCTCCATATTTTTCAAGTTTAACAATCTTACACTTGTGACCGATCATATGATTAGAGAATCCAATATCAATGATCCAGTAGTTCTCTTGTCTAGCATGAAAAGCAGACACCAAAATTCCTTGAGTATTAGTACTTGCTTTCAGAGCACTTTCATTCACACATCTCTTAAAGTTAGTAGAGTTAGTTTCATCTTTTAAAGCCATGAACAAGCATCCACCATCCTCATCATCCCTATAATTAGATTCATCATCAGATATATTGGAATTTTCTCTAAGATAATAACTTTTCTTAATCATCTTACTTTTTTTTCTCCTTATTTTTGTCATTCAAAGATTTTTTTGGACATCTTGAAACATAATGACCTATCCTTCAACAACTAAAACATTTGAAAGGCAACTTACCTCTGTACTTTCTAGTACCCTTTTTCATTCTTCTAATAAAGTTAGCTTCCACATCATTAAGATCCTCCTAATCTAATTCCATAGACTTCTTTGATTTGATAGCCTTAAAAGCAGTCTCAAATTTTGCATTGTTTGGACCAAATTCTCTCATTTCAAAAGTAGTTAAGGAGCCATACAACTACTCTATAGTATATCTACTCAAATCTTGAGATTCCTCAATACCAAAAAAATTATAACTATAAAATTTAGCAATAGTTTTAAGTACCTTCTTTACCACTTCTAGTATTTTAAGTTCTCCACCAAGACTTCTAATGGAATTGACTTCTTCATCGACCTTCTCCATGTAGCTTGTTATTTTTTCATGTTCAAAAATTCACAGGTTCTCAAATATGATCTCCAAGTTCTACATCTTAGCTTGTTTGACCTTGTCATCTACTTCATAAATGCTTTCTAACTTTACCCAAATTTCTTTAGTAGTTTTTAGATTCATAAATTTCACTAATTTAGAATTAGCAAGACCACTTAAGAGAGTTTACATTGATTTTCCATTGTTTTCATAGGCCTTGATCTTATCACCAGTGCTCGGACCACTTGAAAGTATAATATATCTAGTCTCAACAGACTTGCAAATTTCAAATTCAGGAGAAACCAGAAAACTTTCCATCCTTGTCTTCCAAAATTCATAATTTGATCCATCAAATAGAGGAACATCTTTCTTGTGTGCCATCCAAGATCTACTTCAAGCGGTTAAGCTTTCTTCCAAGGAACCTTGCTTTGATACCAATGGTTGAATAGATAAGACAATTGAGAGGGGGGTGAATCAATTGTACCTTAAAACTTCAAAACCCTCAGAAACATTTAGATCCACATTAATTCAATTAATTCTTAATCTATTAGAATAATTTATTATGAAAGTAGATAACATAAACAAAACCAAGCAATATCATGGACAATCGAACACTAGATTTACGTGGAAAACCCAAGAAGGGAAAAACCATGGTGAGGATTAGCTCACAATATAAAGTAATATCAACACCTATTACAAAGAGCTCGCTATCAGAGGGCTCACTTCCTAGAAGAAAGAAAGGCTCACTTCTATAATATAAAAGAAGATAGAGAAGAATTTCACAGTGAGAAATCCATCTCAATGCAACATACAAGTCCTCCATAACATCATTAACACCTTCATAGTCTTATTGAAGATTGTAGAAACCTTCTACTCACTGCATCCAATAATATAACACTTGAAATATTGCACCACACTTCACAAATTCATACCTCACAACTCTACAATTTGCATCACACACATCTATCTTATCACCCCTCAACAAATCAACATATTTATACAATCTTCAATCTTGGAAACACTCTCCAAGGTTGGCTATGCACCTCAACCATACAAATTCAAATTAGGTCAGCACCAAAAAATTCCCACGGTGGAAAGGAATGAAGGCATACCACAACACACCTTAACTCAAACCTAAATCCACTCATACACGCCACACCACACTTCCAAAAACACCAAAGCAACTCCACAATTAGTGTAAACACCCAAGGTTGATTGAACCCATATAAACACCTTTAAACAATTAAGTACAAGTTTTCTTTTATCCAAAAAACAACTGACAGACAAAAAATGTCACTTGAACATAATCTCCAATTCCACAAACACCCTAAAATCCAACAAATTCCTTCACAACAAATTTCACCTAAAGGATGTACACATCTAGTACACTCAAATAATTTCCTCATACACTAAAACTCAAGAAACCAACTTTCAAAGTACAAAACCTCAAACAAATTCAACTAAAGAAAGATACAAATATTATTAGTACCCTTCCAGATCCACAAGACATGAAACCACTATGCGGAGAAATGCGGAGCAAAAGAATTTCTCCTAGACACCTCTACAATACATAGTTCACGCACTGGTGAACACACCTTCCTCTGCATAATGATCAAACACACCAAATCTTGGATGCAATACCTCTGAACACCTTTGACCAACATATCCAAACCATATAATCAGATCTTCAACATAGAAGAAATGAAAAGCAAAACTAGAATGCTATTCTGCAACACAAAACACCACTACAATGCATTGCTTCCTCTTTTTATTCAATTTTTTCTAAAAATCACTTGGAAACCAAGCATTAAAGACATATTCTCAACATCTTCAGCACTTCCTCATCACCACCAAGCCAATTACAACATAGCAACGCAACCATACATCCATAGACAAAATCTTATTAGAGCAGCATTAGAGGTTGACATCAGTAGCTTATTGATGACAACATAATGTAACTAATCAAAGCATCATTGTAGGAAACATCAACTCAATAACAAGTTCTCACACTCGTGCAACAATCTCCTTCTCATACAATTGACACCAATGATGACACCAAATCTTGTTAGCATCACTAACAACACCAACTGCACATACTTGCAACACAAGTTGTCTAGGGAAATTTTTTCCTAGTAGTTGAATTTGGAATTTGATTTCATACTCCTTTGGAGCCTACTCATATCCTTCTTTCTTTTGGGTCTCATTGTTGGATCCTTGTCGGGTGCTGAAATAATTGAGTTTCTATATCTTGCCAAGTTGTAGGGTTTGAATGCAACAATGGATAAATGATATTCAATCTCTCTCCAATATTTCTTAGATCTGAAGCCTACACATTCAAAGAGAGAGGAAGTGTTGTGCCATGTAAGGGCTTGCCTCAATCAAACCCTATGCTAGTTTTTCCACCTCCACAATTACAAAATTGATAAAAGATAGCTTATCCTATTGAAAGATAGAGGCTAAATCACAAATGAATGATGAATTGGCAGTGGACTGCAAATCACCTACCAAAACTAATCTTCCTTGAAGGATTAAATTAATGCACATCACCTCAAGTCTTGATTGCTTGAAATACCTACAAGGGTTAGTCCTCACAAACAAAATGATAACATAAACATAAATATGAACAAATTCACATAAAACTTGACATGAAGACTTGGTATTGAATTGTTGCAATAGATATTCTTTTGAATGCTCTTGAATTGATAATAATTTCTTGATAATGATATTGCTTCCAAAGTTTCCTCTTAGATTTGAAATGATGAAATGACTAGTTATTTATATGCAATTAATCTAATATCTCAAAAATTAAATCCTCATAATCGATATTTGACATTTGGAATTTAAATATTAAAATGATAATTTTACATACTAAATTTTGGAGGAAAATAGGGAGACCAAGTCATCTAGGGTGACTTAGTCCTAGTCCTATTTTATAGGATGTAAAGTGTCAGGAGCAAAATATTAAATTTTTTCTTTCGTCTTGCAAATGGGTTTTCTTGATAAATGTCTAAATGGGCCATGGAATGCATATTTTAGGACTTTAGATGCACAATTAGGTGCAATCACTTAAGAAGGAGAAAAACATAGTGTGAAATTGTCAAGGGTGACAATTTATGACACTACTTTTAGGCCCCATTTTAGTGAGGGTATGAACTTACACTTAAATTAACACTAAAGTAGAAAATATATCAATAGGGGTTCAATTATCTAAATGTCGAAGAGATAGGATGATAATGAATCTATGGGGAGTGCACAAGCCCCCAAGATTTGAGATCCTATGGAAAGACAACATAAAGACAAGGGAACACACATGCATGCAATGCACCAAAAACCAAAAAACATAAATCACAAGAACACAAAATACTAGACAATGCACAACACAATATGAACATAATACAACACAAACACAAATATAAAGTTAGTACTAAAAATATTCAAGTTGGTACAAGTAAAAGATACCTTAGTCTTAAATTAGTCTCCAATATCAAACGACATACCTCGAATAAATATTAGATAAATAATTGCTCTCTTTAGGACTAGCAAGTTGTGTTATGCTAGGTTTCCATGTAATATGATGGGTTTCACAAGGCTAGCAAGTTGTGTTATACTAGGACACTCATGAAACACATGGATCCATTGGCAAGTAGGTTGTGTTATGCTAGGTGGTCGTATTAAAAGGGTGCTCAAGTTCATGAATTAGCAGGCTCCGTTATGCCAAATCCATGGACCACATTTTTAACATCTAAAGGGATGAAAAAAACTCATCTAAAGGGGTGCATAGAAAAATTAACATCTAAGGGGATGAACAAGACTCACCTAATAAGGTGCCTAAATTTTTAACCTCCAAGGGGAGAAATTGATAATCATGCCTTAGGGGCATTGCAAACAACAACACCACTAAGGGGGTATGTCAATAAGTAAAATCTCATAAGATGTCTATAAAAAGGATAGGGATAATATATGACCCCCTTAAAATGTCAACATATGTGCTATGTTGCTATTTTATGGAGAAAAGAATGCATATCTTCAAAACTAGTTATCCTTGCCCCACAAGCGTGGAGACAAGGAAAACCACTAAAAAAATTACCGTGTTGCTGCCATGGAAAATATGGTTGCACCCAGGATTGTACCACCATGAATGACAATGAGAAAACACATAAAGCTAAAAATGCCACAGAGTGATGAGCAGCACCATAGAATACAAATCATTATTGGTTAGAGACTAGGTGCATCAACACATGGAAGAGCACCACAATCTTTAAGTTGTTGAATTTTATTACTCAAGGCTTGACATTCATTGGTAGAATTACCATGCACTCAATGATATGTACAAAATGATATAAAATTTATTTCATGTTTTTCAGAGGAAGAGTAATCAAGAAAGATTCAAGAAGCCTCGAGACAATATGCTCTTGAACAATAATAGAAGACATTTTTTTCTCTTGTGAAGAAAATTTTGCTCGCTTACCATCAAATGTCATACATAAAGTAGATGATAAAGCATTAGATGAATATGGGGACAAAATTTGGAAACCTAGACCCTGTTTAGAAAGAATTTTGTATCCAAGTCCATAAAATTCTTCCAACTCAAATGAAGAGATCATATCTACATGCTCCTAAGAAGAATTGTCTTTTCTTTTAACACACAAATAATTTTTAAGTTTTTAAAGTTAAGAATCCTCCACTCATGAGGGATGAGAGTTGGATAGCCCCCATAACCATCATGGGGTGATGTTTTTGGATCCATTGGTGTAGAACAAGATAAAAAAAAAAGACTCTTTACGTGTAGATTATGAGATTTTTTACTCTCCCATAAAGGAAGATTCAAAATATAATGAACCCCAATCATCACCAAAACATGCATTTGAAGATGAAGTAATATTATAATCATCATTTGATTCTTTGGAATTTTGTGGTGAGATTATAGACTCCCCTTTGAAACAAGGTGTAAAATCTAACAGCCCCCAATTTCCATCCAAATATTTCATCATAGGTAAAACACATTCTTCTTTATGTTTGACATGTATGGGTTCTACATTTGAAATTGGAATCAAAGTATTTAGAGAGTTGGAAGTATCATGATCATGTTGGACTTTTGAATCATATTTTTTTTCATTTGTTTTAATTATGTATATTTTGTTATTATATTCATACTTCATCTCATAGTGAAGAGTAGATGGGACTCCCTTCATAGCATGAATCAATGGTCTACCTAGGAGAAATTATGTGAAAGAGGTCCTGGCATGATATGGATAGGTGTTTGTAAAATCACAGGTCCTACCTTAATGGGTAGCATGATCACTCTTAATGGTTTCTTAGTAACATTATTAAAGCCAAAATTATTAACATCATTGGGTTCTATAAGATTCTTTTCCACACTAATTTTATCTAGGTCAATGTTACAAATAGTAAGACCTGACCTGTTGTCTATGAGGGTATGCTTATTTCCAATTTTGTTAACAACCACCATTATCATTAATGATTCATGTTTATTTTGAATCTCAAGCAAGGGTAATTCATGTTGAGGAAATGTAATATCCAAAATTTTCTCTTGCATACAATCAAACAAGGTTTCTACATCATTTGGTTTAACAAAAGTTGGGACATCAATATTTTCCAAAGCCTCTTGTAGCATCTTGTGGTATGTAGGTGATGTTTGAATCAAATCCCAAAGGGAAATTTTGGTTAGAGCATTATGAATTTTCTCAATAAGATTGTATTCTTTACCACTATGTTAAGAAATATTATGAGTCGGTGGAAGGTATGGTTGAGGCAATGGGATGGATGTTGGCATTTATTTTTCTTGCATATTATTTCTAGTGTTAAATGTGTGAGAAACCACATGATAAATTTTTTCCACAACACATGATTTCTAGTGAGTTATTTTACAAAGTTCAGGATATGGCCATGGGGTTTTAAAGGTCCTATAATGAGAGGTGATTTATAAGGTCCAATAATTAAAGGAGATCTAAATGTTAATTGTGTGTTCATAACCTCAAATGAGTTAACTACTTGTTGATTAGCTTCTATCGATGGGGGATCTAATGTCACCTTAACATCTTCATCTATGCAATCCATCTTATTGTCTTTTGAAATAAATGTGTCAATGATTTCAACCTCTTGTCCTATAATATCTTCCCAAGTAGGAGAGGTATTGGTGGAGAAACACACAATATCTTTATGATGCTCAATGATTGGATCTTCTAGCACCAAGATACCTTTTTCCCAAGTAGATGAGGTATCGAGAGAAGAATGAACATGATTTTCATAATTTTCAATTATTACATTCTCTTGCACCAAGGTAACCTCACACATGAGAAATAGTGGGAGAGGGATCAATGAAAAATAACAAAAGAGGAGAAATAAACTTATTTTCACATGCTTGTGAAAAAAATTCTTTGAAATGCTTAACAAAATCTAACAATTGAATATGAATTATGACAACACAAGATTTTTGTAATGAGAAAATTGTGCACTGTCCTATGGATCAAGCTAGCAATGTCTTAGCAAAACATACAATTATAGGATTAATATTTAGAGATTGTGACAAAATCTAGGTAGAGACTAGAGGAAAGATTTTGCACATAAATTTTGGGCTCAAATTGGTTGGACAAAGATGCACATCATGACTATGTGCTACACAAGTTTTTGTAGATTTCAAATTTTGGGAATGATGTACAGTGTTTGAGGGTCCTATGCCTCTATGTTTCAAGCCTAAAAGTCAACAAATATATGAAAATGCACCAAAACCTATTTTTGCTATATGAATCAAATACATGCATGCAATTTTAGATATTTTTAGAGAAATTGAATATGTTCAAATGATAATTTCTAGAAATTAAACAATGTAATTGATTTATTTTCCCAAAAAATATAGAAAAGTAATGCTTTTGATCTTTTGGAATGAAAATAGTAGGAAATTTTATCTATTTTTCAATGTTTTTTACCAAAATATTCATTCATAAATAATGAAATAATTTTCAATTAATTTTGTCAATGAATATAACTCAGATCTAAACCCTAGATAAGGAAAATCATATCTAAATTTTTTCACAATTTTTTTCCATTTTTTTTTTTCAATTTTTATGATGAAAAACTAGTGAAAATGCATAGTTTTTTTAAATAAATGCAAATTATCACCAATATTTTCAAATAACCTAGGATTTAAACTCAAATTTTGGATTTAATGGATTGAAAAATGTTTTTTTTGCAAGTGTAAGATATGTTGGGTTCAAAAAAATAATTAGCTAGGAAAAGTGAACCCTAGGGATTTTCGGACTTCGGATTTAAAGGGACATTTTTCCCAATGATTTGGTTCCTTATTATTCAATTCAAGATTGGATAGGATATGAGATTGACTTGTAACCTGAGAGATGATCCCGTCAATCCTAGTATTTGAATTTGAGGACTTGGAAATGGATTTTGTATGAAATATAATGATGCAATTGACTAATGATGCAAATAAACTATTTTGATGCAAATATAGTAAATCTTGAAAGTAAAAAAAATCAAAGTTCAGAAACAGACTAAGCAGAGTATTTTGTACCTATGGTATAAATACGGAGATGATTTTGGAGGACCGAGTCACCTAGGGCGACTATGTCCTAGTAATTGAATCTGGAATATGATTTAGCAGTCCGCTGGAGCTGGCTCATAGCCTTGTTTCTTTCAGGTCTCACTATCAAATCTTCATCGAGTGTTGAAATAATTGATTTCCATATCTTACCAAGTTGTATGGTTTGAATGCAGCAATGGATAAATGAACTTCAATCTCTTTTTTCAATTTTCTTTAGATCTGAAACCTCCACATTCAAAGAGAGAGGAAGGGTTGTGCCATATTAAGCCTTGCCTCAGTCAAACCTAGTGTTGGTGTTTCCACCAAGACAATGGAAAATTTGATAAAAGAGAGCATATCCTTTTGAGAGATAAAGGCTAAATGATGAATCAACCTTGGACTATAACTCACCACCCAAATCTAATTTTCTTTGAATGACTAAAGTCATGCACATCACCTCAATGCTTGATTGCAAATTGGCTCGATTGCTTGGAAGACCTGCAAGGGTTAGTCCTCACAAAAAAAATGATACAATAAATATGAAAAAACTCACTTAGAACTTGACATGATGCCTTGATATTGTATTTTTTCAATAAATCTACTCTTGAATGCTCTTGAATTGATAATAATTGCTTGATAATGATCTTGTTGCCAAAGTTTCCTCTTAGATCTAAAATGATGAAATGACTAGGTATTTATATGCAATTAATCTAATTTCTCAAAATTTAAATCTTGGTCGCCGATATATAACATTTGAAATTCAAATAATAAAATGCTAACTTTTGACATACTAAATTTTGGAGGAAAAATAGGGGGACCAAGTCACTTAGGGCAACTTAGTCCTTCCCCTATTTTATAGGATGTAAAGTGTTAGGAGAAAAATATTAAACATTTTTTTTGGTCTTGCAAATGATTTTTCTTGATAAATGTCCAAATGGGCCATGCAATGTGTAATTTAGGACATTAGATGCACAATTAGGTCCAATCACTTAGCAGGGAGAAAAACATAGTGTTAAATTGTCAAGGGTGACAATTTACGATGCTACACTATGTAGTAGTGGATATTTGAATCCTTAGCTCTCTATACAATTTTTAACTTCCATAATATATATTTTGTATCATATGGTTTAGGAGAAATCATTGAATTTGTGGAATTTTTCAAATGGATAGATTGAGTTTCCATTCACTAATTAATAAGAGACATTGAATAAGGTATTTTCATAGTGCTCAAAATGAACTAGACTAGTCGCATTATAATTAGTTATTTAAATAACTAAAAATTGTAATATTCCCCTAGAAATAATCCCATCTTATTGTGTTAGATACACATGAGAACTAAGAGGTGGGGTGAATCGGTTTTACATTAAAAAATTCAATCCATCATTAAATTTCAAACCCTTACTAACATTTAAACCCTCATTAAGTATTATCAGAATGTAAACGTATGAAGAAACAATGGAAACATAAAAAACACAATATAAGACCATATTTATGTGGAAAACACCAAGTAGGGGAAAATGACAATGAGGATTAGCTCACATATATATGTATAATAGCACCCAATAGAATTAGTTTCACTACTAAGGGCTCACTGCCTATAAGTGGCTCACTACCAAGGGATCACTTCCCAAAAGAAAGAAGAAGACTATTACAAAGAGATTCACTATCTTAGAGCAATGGGAAAAATCCACCATTGCAACTTTGCACCATCCACAACCTTTGGCACACTACTTTTAGCAACTTCATGCACACTAAAAATGTAGACACCTTCTGCTCACTACAGTTAGATTCATAGGCATTAATCTTGCACTCAAATCACTACACTTGATCACATTCGCATCTCACACACCTTATAGATCCACACACATCTCCAAAAATTAACCTTGCTTATATAACGATCGCAACCTTGAAAACCTTCTCCATGTCAGCCACAATGAAACATATGCACCTCAAACATGCATCCACTAAATAGGTCAACACCAAACACTTTCGTTGTGGAAATAAGTGAAGGCAGACCACGCCAAGGGTTAACTAGGACCCAAATATACATCAACATGCTTTACCACACTTTCACAATCAACAAACAATCTCTGCAATCAATGCTAGCACCCAAGTCAACCAAACCTATGCTAACACTAACAAGCGACCATATACATGCTTCTCCAAGTCCAAAAACAACATGTAGACCATAAAGAAACACTTCAAAACATCCTAGAATATTCTGTAACACTGCCACAACCTCTAGCAATTGAGAACACCACCATTTTGTGCAACCAACCACACTACCCCAAAATAAAACTTATGAATCTAGACCCGTGAAATATCTGAACACCAAAAAATTTAAGGGAAGGTAGATGCAAACAGTATTAGCATGTTCCAAAATCTACAAGACAAAAAGACTCATTGCGGAGAAATGCGGAGCAATCTCATATCTTCTAGAAAACCTTCTACATAAGTAAACACACTGTCAAACACATCTTCCACTACAGAATGATCCAAAACATGAAAATATGGATATATAACCTTTGAACACCTCTAATCATCACATCCAAACCCACACAGGCATATATTCAAGCATGAAGAAATGCAAAGTACAACATTGAATACACTTTGGTTACACTGCACACTCTTTTATTCAAATTTTCTCAAAAGCACTTGGAAACCAAGTGAACCAATTGCATCAACAACACAATCACCTACTCAACATATCTACAACATCTATAACACCAAAAAACTTCCCATCTACAATACCTACTTTTTAGATTATGTGCCTCAAATTCACTAGTGGACCCCCAACTTGGTTGTCATCAAGTCAGATTACACCAAGTGATGAGTTCAAGCCTTTATTGCCATCCTGTGGTGTCTCATGGAGTGATTGGTGATGGATTGGTACTTACCACTACCTTACAGAGGTGTTACATTGAGCTTGTGGTAGCGTAGTGTTATCGGCACCATGCAATGCTTCCATGTTGACTAATACGGTATAGCAGTGGTTATCGCTACCCCACGACAATGGTCAAAGATATCCTATAGTGGTGCGATATAGTCACTACCACACTGTGATGGTGTATGAGGCTTGGTTCGGTAGAGTGACAAATATTGCCATACCACGATTGACTAGTTTATGTATAGTAGTGTAGCGATGGACAGTGGATGACTAGATGTCTTTGATGGGATAGTGAGTTATTGATAGTTAAACGGTTTGTGACTAATTTCCTATGGGATTCAAATCGAACTGACTCCATTATGGAATGGAAAACATGGAACAAATGTGAATGGGAATTGTAATGTTCTAGAATGTTGTGAGTACTGTGTTGTCTAGCTGGAGAGCGAGGTTGATCAGAGAAATGTAATGTTTCTTAAATTGATACTATGAATTAACACCTCAAAGCACAATTTTGTAACTTTGTATGTAAATGTTCTTTTTACTATAATACAAAGAGATCTTTCTTGGTGTGTGGGTTTTTTTTCCCGTAAGGGTTTTTCAACATAAATATAGTGTTCAATTATGTGTGATGGTTAATTTTCTATTCTAATACTTATGAATGTGTTTCTTAATTGCTATTGTAATTGGAAATTAAATGAATTATCTATAATTATTTCTTGAGAATTGGCATTAGGAAGGTTATTCCATAGTTAGGCTTTGCTTACATTGCTCAACACTACACTAGAGATTAACATCAGTGACAACACTAAATGCAACATAGTGCAACACTTTCACTACTAACATCCATGACAACACTACAACAATATTCCTAACCATACTAGAGGTTGACATTAATGTGACATCAACCCAAACACATCCATACTTGACACTAATGACAACACTACCAACAATCTCCAAAAATCTCCCTAACTATATTAGAGGTTAACATCAATTACAACACCAAATTTGAAAACCATCAACAACAAAAGCAACTATCATCATCAACAACAAATCTGCATCAAGCAACACTCCCCCTTACTGGGGCATCTCTTACACTTGTTTTCCTTGTGTCTTTTAGACACTATTCTCTCCCCCTTTGTATTATCTCCCCTTATCTTGAAAAGGTTTTAAAACATCACTCTCACACTTTGAAATCAATGGAAAAGGGAAATATGTTTCCCTTTGACCATTTGCACACCTCTCTTTAGGAAACACTAGCAAGTAATTTCCCTCTCCCCACTATTCTTCTCCATACAATTCTTACTACTACACACAGTATACTACACATTCTTCACCACTCTTACTTTTTAGCTCTCTCCCCCTTAGAGACATAAGATGTGCTCCCCTCGACTGCACCAACCAACAACACTACTTTGTACTCCCTCTAAGAGGTAGCCTTCAACATTAGTCTAGGACCAAGAATGTGTCTTGAAATGCTTTCCTAGAAAGATGCACACCTTATGCATGTAGTTGAAAGGAGGGGCAATAACCCCTAACTTATGTCAAAGATACTCAAAAGTATATTTTGGAAGAGCCCTTATGAAAATATTTGCAATCTGATCCTTTGTAGGAACATACTCCAACTTCACCTCATTCTCTACAACTTTCTTAGAAAGTGATACCAAATAGAGATATGCTTTGTCCTTGAATGCATTACTAGGATTTTTGAATTTTTGATAGTACCTATATTATCACATAAGATAGAAATAGATTCATCATATGACACGCTTATATCCTTCAATGTTTGCTTCATCCACAACACCTATGTACAACATGATGTTGCAATATATTTTGCCTTTGCAATAGATAATGATGTTAAATCCCACTTCTTGCTCAACCAAGAAACTAACCTACTTTCAAGAAAGAAAGAACCTCTACTTGTACTTCATTTTTCGTCTACACAACCTACCCAATTTTCATCTGTATATGCACTCAAAGAGAAACCAATATCCTTGGTATACCATAGACCAAAATCTGGAGTTCCCTTCAAGTATCTGAATATTCTTTTCACTATTGCCACATGTGATTCTCTAGGATCTTGAAATCTTTCCACAATACAAACTACATGCATGATATTTGGTCTATTAGCAATAATATATAGTAGTCCACCAATCATTGATTTGCACTTTTTATGATCTATCTTAGGAGATTCATCATTCTTACTCAACTTACAACCAATAACCATAGTACATACTGGTTTAGAATCTTTCATTCCAAATTTTTCAACATTTCCTTTACATACTGACTCTGAAATGAAAATTCCTTTTTCTAATTGAGTGATTTGTAGCCCAAGGAAGAAATTCATCTCCCCACACATTGACATCTCAAAATATTTATGTCTCCTCTAAAAAATTCTTGCACATAAATTCATTTCATCAACATACACTACCACTATATACACTACCACAATCATAATTTGTTCTCCCTCAACCTTGAAGTAAAGGTTGCTACCTGCAGTACCCTTTTTGAATCCTTGTTGTAACAAGTACTTATCCAATCTTGCATACCAAGCTCTAGAGCTTGTTTGATCCCATATAAGGCCTTCTTTAACCTAGAGACCATATCAACATTTTTTGATAGCTGAAAACCTTCTAGTTGTTCAATTTATACCTCTTCTTCCAACTCTCCATTCAAGAATGCAGACTTGACATCCATTTGATATACCTTAAATTTTTTATGTGCTACAAAATCCAAAAAACATTCAAATGGATTTCATCCTTTCCACCAGAGAAAAATTCTCTTCAAAATATATTCCTTCCACTTGTGAGTAGCCCTTACACAATTATAGCCTTATTTCTAACAACTTTTCCATCCTCATTCAACTTGTTCCTAAAAATCCACTTAGTTCCTATCACATTCTGATATGTTGGTCTTGGGACCAATTCCTAATTCTAATTCTTTTCAATCTATCCTAGTTCTTCTTCCATAGCTTTGATCCAATTCTCATCTTTTCATGCCTTAGTCCCTATTTTAGGTTCTACCTCAAAAAGTAAACAAAAGTTTACATGTTCCTCTATCATAGCAACTTTTCTCCTTTTCAGTACTCCTTTTCTCTTATCTCTGATGATTTGATCTTCAGAATGATTCTTCTGCACATATTTAGGAGTCTTAGGGATATTTTCTAGAGCTTCTTCCTCTTCAACTGTCACTTCTTTATTTTCCTCTTCTTTTTATTCTTCACTCAAGGGGGTTCATCAAATTCGTATCCTTCTATTAACACTAAAATTTTATGTGGTTCTTCATCTACTTTGAAAGTTTCACTTTCAACAATCTTCTTCGGCCTTTTTTATAGCATATGTATGCCTTGCTCTTTGTAGAGTACCCAATGAAGATTCCTTATCAGATCTTGCATCAAAATTTCCTAATTTTTCTTCATCTCTTCTGATATAGTATTTACTTCCAAACACTTTGAAATATTTCACAATAGGATGTTTTTCATACCATAACTCTAAGGAGCCTTTGAACTATTCACTCATGACCTCTATTAAGTGTGTACACTGCAATATGAATAACTTCTTTCTAGTGGAATTTTGGTAGATTTGCTTCCATCATAATAGTACTTGTTACTTCTTGAACTATCCTATTCTTCCTCTCCACAACTCTATTCTACTAAGGAGTCCTAGGAGCTGGTAAAAAAATCTCCCCTTATTCCACGATCTTCATAAAAACTGTTAAACTCATTGGAGGTGAGCTCATCACCTCTGTTAGACCTTAAGCACTTGATTTTCAAATTCATTTCATTCTCAACCATAGATTTAAAAACTTTAAACTTTTCTAGATCTTTTGATTTTTCTTTAAGAAATGTCACCCAAGTCATTCTAGAATAATCATCTATTAATAACATGAAATACATGTCACCTTGAGAGCTTCTTATTCTGGTAGGTTCACATAGGTCTGTATGCACCAACTCCAAAGGACCTATGGTAGAATATATTTAGTCTTGAAACTTTTCTTTTTCTTCTTTCCAAACTTACATTCCTTGCAAATTATATTGATAGGCTTTGTAGTATTTAGAAGATCTCTCACAACATCAGTAGAACTAATCTTTACTAGGCTATCAAAATTAATTTGACCCATTCTTCTATGCCATATCCAACTTTTATTGATTTGAGACATAAATCACCTGACACCACAACCTTTGAGTTGATAAAAATTACCTTCTATCCTTGTTCTTGTAGCAACCAAATTTTTTGAGCTTCCTTTTGTGATTTCACAACCACCATCCTGAAACACCAAATTGTAACGTTTGGTACACATTTGTTCTACACTAAGAATATTATGTCGAAGGCCCTTGACATAAAGAATACCATCTATTTTATGCTTTCCATCAAAATAATTGAACCTTTTCCACAAATATTAGAAAATTTATCATCACCAAGCTTAACAAGACCACCATCATACTTTTGAAATTTAAAAAACTTACTCTTATCACCCATTATATGATTTGAGCATCCATTATTAATTATCCAATAATTCCTCTCTTCTCTTGCATGAAAAACAATCACCATAGCTCCTTTAGTATTATGATCTATTTTTGGAGCACTTTCCTTAAAACATCTTTCAAGATTAGTAGAATTAATACCAACATTTAGAGCCATGAACAAGTATTCATGACTATCCTCATTAGGATAGTTTGATTCCTTATCATCAAATACACCATTTTCATTTTCAACACAATAAATCTTCTTGACACATTTTCCTTTATGATCCTTATGTTTGTCATTTGTAACTTCTATTGGACATTTAGAAGCATAATGACCTATCTTTCCATAGTTAAAACACTCAAAGGGTAACTTACCTCTATATTTTCCTGTGCCCTTTTTCAATATCCTTACAAAATTTACTTCTATAGACCTCATCAACATCATCAAAATATGATTCAACATCTTTCTCTTCCTTATAGACTTTAAAATTAATTTCTTTCTTTGTAGCATCTTGACCAAACTCTCTCAATTCATAAGAAATTAAAGCACCAAATATCTAATCTCTAGAATATTGATCTAAATTCTAAGCTTCATCAATAGCAAAAACTTTAGAACAATAAGATTAAGAAGAGTTCTTAAGACCTTTTTCATGACTTTGATTTCTTCCAACTTGCCACCAAGACCATTGATGACATTAACAAATTCATACACTCTACGAATGTAGGTTGTAATATCTTCATCTTCAAACATCCTTAGGGTTTCAAATTTGGATTTATAGTTATGTATCTTTGCTTTCTTGAAATTATCATCTCCTTTATAAATTCTCTACAACTTTGTCCAAACATGTTTTGCAAATTTTAGACTTATCACCTTTCCAAGTTCAAAATTAGAGAGACCACTTAGAATCGCATTCCTTGCTTTTTGTTGTTTTAATAATCCTTGATCTCATCATCACTTGTCGGACCATTAGCAGGAAAGGTATATTCTTTTTCAACTGATTGCTAGACTCCAAATCCAAGAGATACCATAAATGATTCCATCCTATCTTTTCAATAAGCATAATTTGTTCCATCAAACATAGAAGCTTTGATACCCTTCCTATGCACCGTTGGATCCACCTCAAGTGGTTAAGCTTCGTCTAAGGAACCACAACTTTGATACCAGTTACTAGATGCACAAGACAACTGAGAGGGGGGGGGTTGAACTAGTTGTACATTAAAATATTCGATATCTCATAAACTTTCAAACACTTAATAACATTTAAACCCTCATTAATCATTAGCAGAATGTAAACATTTAAAACCTTAAATTAACATTTAAATCCTCATTAAGCCTCTCAAGCCAAGGAAGATAAACCAAATAATTCATTCCCAACCAAAGGAATAATCCCAAAACATCATCCATACTCCTCAAATAAGCTCAACATTCAATCACATGAGAAGACAAAGGAACAAACAAATAATGCCAAATAATATTGAAATAAGATTTCTATATAATCAACATCATAGCTCAAGAAAAATAAAATAAATAATGAAACAAAATGCATCTAAAAATAAGGTGGGTAATTTCTTTCAAATGATTTATCATTAATATGACCAAGATTGGGGAATGAGAATGATCCTCTAAGATAATTGGGTCATCATGACTCAATCCAAGAACAATATAATCAATAGTACTTGTTAACTCACATCCAACCTATGTGTAGGGTCCTCGATCTTATTGAAACCTCATCAAATAGTAACAATCTCAACATGTGTTCTCCAAAAAATAAGAGATTTCCTAGCCTCACCAAAATCTCCAGGTATACATGAGAACCTACAATTGATCCATTATAAGCTCCAAATACAACATTTCACATTATCATAAAACTCCCAAGCACACGACCAATATACTTAATACCAAGAGAACTGTCTAGATCACTCCCAAATCTCAAACCATGGAATTAGGAACATGATCTCACATCTCCTCAAAAGAAGATCATATTCTCCAAATGAATATATTTTCTCCTAAGAGCACTTTTATAACAATATGTAATCAAGAGTACACCATGGCACAATAACATACCATCCTATAAGAAATGATCACCTATCAAACTAAAAAATCATAGTCAACACCTCAAACAAAGACTTTAAGAGTCCTCCATGGTACCAAGATGTTAACAACTCCAAATCACATGATGATAACCATCTCCTATCAATAGAACCTAAGATGTCAATGATATCTCATTGCATATAAGAAATAGGATCCAATAGTCACTCCTTGACACCAACAACCACTATAGAATATCGTTCATCATCAAATTATGGATGCACATCATCACCAAAATATCCCACTAAACCATGATATTGAGATACTCATGGAACCATGATAAAAATTTCCTAACTAAAGATCATCCATGACCTCAGCACAATCAAAGAACTAAACAAAAGTATCTCCCAAAGGGTAAATTAAAATCATGTGAACTACAAGCCAAGAAGATATAACACCACCAAGCTACCACTATCAAAATCTCCCATTGAAGTGTGTAAACAATCTGTCCACAACATCATGATATCCATATCCTCAATGAAGATCGTCAACAACCCTCCCACAATCAAATAGCTTAAATGCAACACTAGGAGCTACCAAAGGGAAAAGTAAAACCATGATCTCCAAAACTAGGAAGATGCACAACCACCAAAAATGCACTCACATAAATAATAGTGTGTCATGCCAAAGTACCAAAGGTTTAAGGAACATCCATGATTCCATGATCACCACCAAATTTACCAACATGAAACTCCCACCAAGTCTCACATGAATGCATCACATAGTAAACAAGTATAAGTCCCATAAAAAAAATGTATCAAATAATTTCATCTCTCCATCTCACAATGATAATAAAACAAATGAAACATGTGACTAAACTAGGCTACAAATCATAATTTGCATTCACTCTAAAACATCTATGGATATAGGCAATCCACATCCAATTCATATATGCAACTTGTAAGTATAAAAACCCTACAACTTTGCACAACTATTAGATCTCAAAATGCAATAAATAAATTCAATAATATACTAGTAACCAAGTCAAATAACGATAATTAAAGATATATATGTAATTTTCTAATGACCCAAACACCAAATAACCTCATATTCAAATTTTCACAAACTCACAAAGTACCATAGTCACAAGAACCAATAAACATATTAGATTAATTAATTGAAAAATCACATAAAAATATCTTCAAACCTAATCCAATGTATAGTAATTTGAATAATCTTTCTGTCAACTATAATAAGTCCAAAATATGGCTCTATATGCACAAGTTATGATCTCTCCATGGTTGGAAATAAAACTTAAATTCCAACTAGTATTTCCTTATAAAAATATTTTTTTAGAAAAACCATTAATATCACAGTGTAGTGCTCAAAAATATATTTCTAATAAAATATTAGAAGTGAAAAACCCTACATCCAAGGTTAAATTTATTCTCTTAAAAAAATACAAAATAAATTGCTCAATTTGGCCTATAGGGGTGGCTGGCACGTGGCCTACTGATGGTGGTGGGTGAAAAAATTGAAGTGATTTTTAATAACTTTTAAATTCTTTTCTCCCCATAAGGGGGACTAGAAATAAGGCTCTAGGGTATTGGGCTTGGGGATTGGGTATCTAAGGCCCATTGATGGTTGGAAACCAACTAACAGTTGGTGGGGCTAATGTAGCACCCCTCCATTTTGCTTTTTGATTGAACAATGCTCTTCTCCTTTATGTTGTGTTTTATGCTAGTACTTTTCCTTGGTGGTTGGTTACTATTTGATTGCTATCTGTAATGCGATGTGATGATGCATTTTAATGTGATGGTATTTGATTCTGATGTTATCATTATGGCATGCTTTAGATTAGCATTGTGAATATTTGAATTAATATGGTAATAATGTTGTTGACTTAAGTATTGATGTTAGATTCATCAGTTTTGTAACACTATATTGGTGAAGGGGACGAGATTGCACCACTTGCTTGCGAGTGCTCTACTAATTTCACAATTTCCTCTTCATGGTGTGTTTCATTATGAGATATATATGCATGGTCGATATATGCTTGGTTACAGGTTTACAGATACATGACATTGACTCCACCTGGTTCCATAGGTTTGAGCTTGTTCATTGCCAACGAAAACTGATTGGGAGATAGTAGCTAGATTTTCTATGTCAAGTCATCACCCTAGGCATAGTGTATCATCGGTTTTAAGTCGGGTTTGGTTGCTTTAATGTTATTCAATTTAACTTTTGTTATTATTTAATGTCAAGTTAAAAAGGTAAATAAATGACATTAAATATTTAAGTTGTTTATTAAATTAATCTGGTTTATTATGTTAGAAGATATCATTTAATTAGTTAATTAATTTAATTTAATTAATAAAACAATTAATCTTGGATTAGATTTATTTTATTGATTAATTAAATTAATTGTGTTGCATTGTATTAAGTTGTTTATTTTGGAATTAAGTGATATTTTGTTTGGAAATTGAAAAAAAAGGTTTTAATTTGCTTTTTTGGAAAATTTGAATACAAAAATGAAGTTTGATGATATTTTTTGTTTTGTTTTGAAAAATTTATTATGGTGGCTGAATAGATATTTTGAGATATTTTCATTTTTTCCATCATTATTTGGGTTTTTCATAGAGTTTTTGGGAGAATGGAAAGTTAAAAATTAGGAGAGGAAAGGGATTTCTAGTTTTTGGGTTTTGGGGATTTTGATTTTGGAGAAGCTTTGTTGGATTGCTTGGAAGGAGCTGGAATCTGTGGAAGAATCAGTGCACCATTTGGGCATCTTCTCAAGCTTTTGGAATCAGGTTCAAGTTATTTAAATTAATTTTGATTTTGAAAAATTCATAGCTTGATATGTTGTTTGCAAAATCATGGTTTGGAAAACTCAAAAATGATTATGATGGGAAGCCCATGTTAAATCTTGTATCAAATTCTTAAACCTCTATTTTCAATTGGTTTTTTCTCATGAAAAAATTGGGTTTGGCTGTAAATGTTCATTTTAGAAATTATTTTCTCAACTAATGTTATAGGTTTCTTAAATTTGGATATATATATATATATATATATATATATATATTCTAATTGGGATTATGTTAAAAAAAAAATTATCCCCTATCAAAAAAGGGCGGATTTAAAATCCGCATGGATTTTTGGTGAAAGTTTTTGTTTTAAAAAAAAAATTAAAACAAAAAAAAAAATATAAAAACAAAACAAAATTCATGTTGTGGGGTCACCGAGGCTCACTCTCACCACGCCGATTGGGGCACGAAGGGGACTAACGCACACCCCACCCACTACTCCGCAAGGGACGACTGTGTGTAAACACAATCGCCGCCCCTTTGGGGTTTCAACTATGTTTACACATAGTCGACCCGTATGGGGGTTTAGCTATGTGGAAACACATTCGGCCCCAACTTAGGTCTTCGACGCACCTCTCAAGAATCTGCGACTTACTTTTTTCAATTTGACTTTTTTTTTTAATAAAAAAGGGGGTAAAAAATTTTATTAATCAACAAGGAAAGTACAAAGCATAGAGCAGAAGAAGACCCAAAATGGCCAAGAAACTACAAACAAGAGATTAAGAATTGATAATGCAACATTTCACATCCTCAGTAACTCAGCCCTCCAAGTCCTAGGCCAAGTCCCTTGGTAAATTGTTCCAGTCATCCACCAACCAAGTCTCATTCTTTGCAGATTCCTATTTAGCCAACCCATCAGCCACCTTATTCCATTCCTAAGGGATATGGGAGAAGGTGATAGAATCAAGTAAATCTCCAAAACAGGTGATTTGTTTAACCACCACTGCAAGTTGCCAGTTAACATCATCAAGATGTCAGTTATTAATCAAGTCAATCACTACCTGAGAATCAGATTCACAAGTAATTTGTTTCCATCCAAGAGCATATGCCTTCCTCAAAGCCAAGAGAATTGCTAAGGCCTCCAGGAGGTTATTAGAGTGTTGCCCCATATACTCCGAGAAAAAGAAAACAACCACCCTAGAACTGTCTCTGCCCACCCCACCAACACCAACATGCCTAGGATTTCCCCTTGCAAACCCATCAGTGTTGATTTTCAAGACCCCAATGCGAGGAAGCATCCAATGCCCTCCCCTGAATACCTTCCCTTTGGAGCATCTTCCTTGCCTAACCTTGAGCCTCCAAGTACTACCAACATAAATCCCCAAATTATGGATAACCCTAGTGTCCCTAGGGTCCATTGGTACCGATCACATCTTGCATACAAAGTTTCCTATAGAACCCCAAGAATACGATCCCAAACTTGGTCCACCAAAATCTTCCTATCTAGAAAGATCCTTCGATTGCACTCCAACCAAATGTGCCAAATAATTAAACTGGGGCCAATAGACCAGATAGTGTGCAAAAAGGAATTCTTTGCCGGATTAGGTCTAATATTCTACCAAAGCTCACCAAGGGAAAATGGATGTCTGCATTGAATATTCCATGCCCCCCACCAAAAATGCCAAATATTCCTAGCAAAGGGGCATTGAAAGAAAAGATGGGAGACGGTTTCATCATCATTGTGACAAAGGATACATAATGAGGGACCTTGGAAACCCCTCTTGTAAATGTTGTCCCAGGTCAAACACTTGCCATACATCACTAGCCAAGAGAAAAAATTGCATTTTAGCTAGGAGAACTTATTCCAAATGTTTTTCCACCAGGGAACCTTAGCATTGCCTAAAGCCTATCTTCCCAAAACCTGATACCCTAAAGCCACAAAGTACTTCCCTTTAGTATCCAGACTCCAAGCCAGCACATCCCTCTTTGGAAGAGAGTTGCACACTCTATTAGCTAAAATGGAGGACAACTCCCTCCTATCCTCCATAGATCCACCCATTGGCCACTCCTTCATATCCTTCCACTGATAAAAAAAGGTCTTTCCCACCCCTTGAGGGGCCTTGAAGTCCATCACTCTGCTCCACCCGGCCTGAAAAAAAAAATGACTTAAATCCTCCAAGTGAGGATGTGAAGAGAGGATAGGCAGAAAACTATCCCAAGAGTCTTGCCAAAAAAGAGCATTAGAGCCTCTATTGCAAATCCAAAACAACCCTTGTTTAACCAACAGAGCTCCCCTCTTGAGAGTTTCCTAGATCATAGAGCCAATCCCCATAAGGCTAAAGCGAGGAACATCAGTTCCATCCACCTCCCCAAGATACTTAAAAAGTAAGGATCTTAGCCCAGGTTTGATGTTGGTGCGAACACCATCTCCTGTATAACTTAGCAGCTACAGCTTGCCCATTCCAATCCGCTCTACGCAAACCCAACCCACCATCCTATTTCAGCTAACAAACAACTTCCCACTTAACTAGGCTCCACTTCCTCAAGAGGAAATTACCTGACCAAAGAAATTTCCTACACAACCCCTCAAAATCCTTGATGAAACTGCAGGGTGTTGTCATCACAAAACATCTGTAAATTGGTAGAGCCTGCAAGACTTTAGCAAAGTGATTCTTCCAGCTATAGATAACTAGCGATAGGTCCAATGATAGACTAGACCTCAGAATTTATCAATCACCTCCTGCCAAAACTACCTAGGAGGTGGGCATACATCCAAAGGGATACCCAAATAAGTAAAGGGAAGTTGTCCCACCTGAAACCTTAAGATCCTGGCAATATGATGTACAAGCCTGGGGGTATTAAAGAAATAAATCCATGACTTCCTTTCATTAATGCTTTGCTCAGAGGTAGCCAGGTAGCAATCCAAAGTTTGATGGAGAGCAACTACTTTAGCCACCTTACCAACATCCATTAAGGAAAAATCATCAACAAACTGAAGATGGGTTTGAGGAGAAAGGGAATTATTCCATTTCCAACCCTGAATGTTCCCAGCAACAACCTGGGATTTAATGAACCTCCCCAAACCCTCGACCATCAAAATGGATAGATATGGAGATAAGGGATCCCCCTATCTAAGACCTCGCGAGGTACCAAACAGCTCAAAGGACTCTCCATTTATAAGGATGGAAAAGGAGGGCGTCATCACACAACTCATGACCCAATCAATCCACTCACTACTGAACCCAAAAGCTCCAAGAATTTTAACGAGAAAACTCCATTTAACCCTATCATAAACTTTGGCCATGTCCAACTTGATGAACATAGATTTTTCCCTTGAAGAGGCCATGGAATGAATAGTCTCTGCCGCAATGACAACTCCATCCAAAATTTTTCTGCCAGCTACAAAACCCCCTTGTAACTCCAAGATTAGCTTATCTAAATAGGGCTTCAGGTGCTCTACAATAAGTTTCGTAATGATTTTATACACCAAATTACACAAGGCAATTGGAGGAAAGAGATCCAAAGAATTGGCCCCCTCATGCTTTGGAATGAGAGTAAGGAACATGGCATTCATGGCTCTCAACATTTTCTTATTCCCTAGGTACTCTTGCACAACCTTGAACAAGTCAAGGTTGATCACACCCCAAAACTCCTGAAAGAATTCGGCAGGAAACCCATCTGGACCAGGGGCCTTCCCCTTTTTTAGCTGGAAGACCACATCCTCTAACTCCTTCCAAGAAATAGGGTTAAGAAGAGAGGTATTCATCTCCATAGTAACAAGTGAGGGAATGCAATCCAATATAGAGCTCGCCTCCTCATTGGCAGGTGGGGTATCTTCAGAAAAGAGGGTTGAGAAGAAGCAGACTGCCTCATTAGAAATCTCCAAAGAAGAAGAGAGAACAGAACCCTCAGGAGAACGAAGAGAAGAGATAATATTTCCTGTCTTCTAGCCTTCACTGAGTTATGGAAGAATCAGGTATTCTTGTCCCCTTCCTGTAGCCAGTCAATACAAGCCTTTTGTTTCCAAAAGATTTCCTCTAAGAGCTCCCATTCCTCAAGATCCTTGACTGCACCATCTTCTAACCTGCTCAAGACTGCATCAAAATCGTGCTCTCTAATTTTCCTAGTTATAGAATTCAAGTGATCCTAGGTGACCCTTTTTTGTTGAAACACGTTGCCAAATTGATACTTATTCCATTGCCTTAGTTTATACTTCACAAATGGTGACCAGCCAAGGGAACATCATGGAATGTTTTAAGAATCTTCTCCTTGAGTCTAGATTCAAGCACTGAGAAGATCCTTTCGTTGTATAGAATCAACTCATCCACTACTTTGTACCTCTCATCTTGCAAGTTTCCTTCCACAATGCTAGTGGCAAAGGAGTTTTTTGCATATTTTACAAGGATTTGTTCCTTCCAATTAGTAGTAATCTCTATCATGGAACTCTATTATTTGTTCCTTTGACATATTCTATGTCCATCTCTATCATGGAACTCTATTATTTGTTCCTTTGACATATTCTATGTCCAAATCATCAACTTGTAGCTTACTAACCCACTTTTGTTGTCTGTCGTTGAGGTCTTTCTAATGAAGGAAGTGTGTGAGGATGTTATGATCAATTTTCACAATGAACTTACTACCAACCAAATATTGCCTAAACTTTGACAATGCATGAATTATTGCAAGAATTTTCTTATCATAAATTGATTAAGCTTTTTCCACACCCCTCAAATTCCTACTTTCAAAAGTGATTTGGTGCTTGTTCTACATTAGAACAACACCTATTCCTTCTCTTGAAGCATCACACTGAAGCCCAAAGGGTTTGGAGAAGTCAAGTATGGCCAAAACAGGGCATGTGATCATGATTTTCTTGAACTGATCAAAGGATTTCTACACTGCACTAGACCAAACAAATGCCCCCTTTTTGGTGAGGTCGGTGAAAGGAGTAGCCAATTGAGAACAACCATTCAAAAACCTTTTGTATAAGCCACAAAAGACCTAAAAAACCCTTCAACTAAGTAAGGTTTTATGGTGGTGGCCAATTCAAAATGGCCTTAATCTTCTTTGATCCACACTAACCCCCTCTAAGTTGATCACATGACCAAGATACAAGAGTTCATTCATACCAAACTTGCATTTGGATTCCTTAGCAATCAAGGATTCAATTTCAATAATGCTCAACAATTCTTCCAACTGTTTCATATGCTCCTCCCAAGACTTTTTAAAAATGAGGATGTCATCAAAGAAAATTAGAAAAAACTTCCTTAGTTGCTTGTTGAACATTTGATTCATACAAGATTGAAATGTTGTAGGAGCATTAGTTAAGACAAAAGGCATAACTAAGAATTCATAATGTCCAATATGGCATCTAAAGGTAGTATTTTCATTTTCCTCCTCCCAAACTCTTATTTGATGATAGCCAGATCTCATATCTATCTTTGAAAAGAAGATTTCTCCATGTAGCTCATCAATGATTTCATTAATCCTTCGTATTGGATACAATTTTTGTTGGTCTTCTTGTTGAGTGCTCTGTAATCTATTCACATACACATAGTCCCATCATTATTTTTCACCAAAACCACTGAGGATGCAAAAGGACTCTTTCTTGGGCGAACGTGTCCCATATCCAAGAGTTCTTTGATGGCCTTTTTGATTTCATCATTGTGCCTCTTGGGATGTCGATATAGAGTGGTGATGATGGGTTTGGAACCCTCTTCCAATTCTATTACATGTTCAATCCCCCTTTTAGGAGGTCTTCTAAGTGGAATGCCATTGAAAACCTTGCTTCGCATAGAAAGCAAAGCTTGCACATCTATATGATAGTCCCTTTTCCTTCTTGAGGAAAGGTTGGCATGATAACATGCGTTGTTGTCCACTCTACTTGGTCGTTTTGAATCAATCTTTCCATTCACTTGAATGAAATAATGTGAGGGCCTTTGTTGGACATACCTCTCAACACAACGTTTATCCCATTTGATTTGAACTTTAGCTCCATGGTTTGAAGGTTTAATGTGATCTCCCCCAAAGAACACAACCATTGGATGCCAAGAACTGCATCTATGTCACCAATACTCACAACATAGAAGTCATCCTTGACTTAATAGTTTCCCAACTAAATACTCATAGTAGGTATCCTTCTCATGCAAGTACATGTAATTCCATCAGCCACTATTACCTTAAAACCTTCAAATTCTTTAGTTTGAGGCCTCTTTTGGCAACAATAGCTTTGTTAATGAAATTATGCATTGCTCTAGTGTCGATGAGAGCAACCATTTGCTGCTCACATAGGACTCTTCAAACCTTGAAAGATTCATTTTTATGAAAGCTGGAAAGTGTGGCAAGGGTGCCCTCACTCCAATGTTCCACGTGGTTTCGGTGACGGGGACGGGGGGATGGTAGGGGACGTGTTTCTAGGACACGGGGATGGGGGGACGACGGTGGCAGGTCGGCAAGGTGCTGAAATACATATAGTACTTGAAAAATTAGTTATAAAAAGTTGTATGAGTATAAGAATTATACATCTTGGAGACAACTAGGAGTCCCCTAGATGTCTTGAGGACACCCTAGCATCCTCGAAGTCCTAGCAGTGTCTTGGAGATAGTGACACTTGGGCCCATGACTCTTTGTCTCTTTCGAAGCATTTATGACCTTGGGCCCATGACTCCTTGCAAGTGAAGCATAATTTTTTCCTTTTGAGCTCATTACGGAGGTCATCATCCATTCTTGATGGGAACTTCTTTTTTCAATTAGAATATTCAAGAAAATGCTTCTTGTCCTTGTTTGGAAGGTCTTGGATTGAAAATTATGTCTTGGAGCTACAAGTTTCATGCTTCTTGCTTTCCTAATTTCCTCTTGGAAAGTTGGTGGCTCAAAGGCCTTAACCCATCCCCTCAATGGGTCCATTATCCCTTCACTAAAAATGACCAACAGCCTTCTTTTTGTAATGTTAGGAACCATGATGGAAAGCCTTGGAAATTCAATGATGAAGGTATCAAGAACTATGTTGTCTCAAATGTGCAAGCTCTCTAAATTGCATCTTAGGATCCTTACTATCAAATCTTTCGATGGGCTTATTGGTGAACTCATCATAGGTGTTAATCAAATTATGGAAAAGTGTGACCAAGCTATGGTACCACCATTCATGGACAACTCCATCCAAGTGTAAGTTAGCAAACTTGATGGCGTCCACTTTTGGCATTGGTCTCAAAGACAAGTACTTGTCTAGTTTTTGGACCCAAGCTCTGGCAGTTCAGTTGTCACTCCCATCAAAGTGAGCTAGAGTCACTTTCCCCAAGGTTTGTTGGTAATCCCTTTGCACCAAAGGACCTCTGTTATCAAACCTTCCACCTTCTCTCTTCTTCTTTTGGTTCATGAATTGCTCTAAGGACAAAATGTCTTGAATCTCAGCTGGAAGAGTTACATACTCTGTGTAACTGGTCCTCACTAATTCCACCATAGGAATTTGGAATTCTTGTTTAGGTGGAGGATCCTCCCTATGATTGAAGGTAGGCTAGAGGGGTCTAGTGACAGAACTAATAGGTACACCCTTAGTGTGTCTGTTGTGCCCTTTGGGATTGTTGGCATTTGAAGCACTAGTTTCTCCATTTTGAAACTGGGGTATTTGTGGCACATTTTGATTCATTTTGGCCAATAGTTGTGACATCATGTCTAGCATGATATCAAATTTTCTCTTTTCTCTGGCATTTGGGCTATCTAGTGGGGTTGTTCCCTTATTCCTTTTTGCCATGACATTTGATAAATTGACATTGTCACACTAGAATCTGACGAGCTCTAAGGACATTTGAGAAAGTGTGCTCAACTGGGGTTTGAGGTATCTAAAACAACTATCTTCTTTGTTCTTTGTTGTAGTAATGAATTTCTCTATCACTCATAGATAATTTTGCAACTGCATACTAGTGTTAAGGGCACAGATTGGCATGATGACCAACTTTGATACTAGATTTGAGGTTATGTAAGAAGTCAAGAAGAAATAAAAATAAATTGGGGTTTTGCAATAAACCCCCTTTATTTTTTTTGAAATTTCAAACTCGTTAACTCCAAAATAGAAAGTAAAGCTAAGCAACTTCCTAACACTTTTTGATCACCAAGTTCCCAATGTGGGCGAGGTGAGAACATATGGTGTAAGGATTAGGTTTACTTTACTTTGTATGCTCTCAACTCGCCCACACTAGGAACTTGGTGATCAAAAAGTGGAAGGAAGTTGCTTAGCTTTACTTTCTATTTTGGAGCTAATGAGTTTGAAATTTCAAAAAAAATTAAGGGGGTTTATTGCAAAACCCCAATTTATTTTTATTTCTTCTTACATAACCTCAAATCACTAATAGTAGCATTAAAACCATTTCTACTTTGTCTAACCTAAAACTCAACTCAACTTCATCTGAATTTATCTTAACCCAACAATGTAGTATTTTAGTCCACCCTAATATCAGAGTGATGTCATTCTTGATTCTGAATGAACACCAATCATTCACTCAGCTGATTAGAATACACAAGGAAATCCAAGGATGGACAGCTACATATGGAACTAAATGGCACATTCTTTATTAATTCTCAAAGAGATCACTAAATGAAATTCTTTGTTAGAATCATATCAACATACTACTCCTTGATACTTATTCCAATTAAAATCATACTCCTCTTCTATCTCGACTATCAACACTAGCAACAAAATTAACTCTACATCTAACTTAAGACTTATGTGGCACTTTCTGTGCCAGCTGCACTGATTTATTCCTTGCAAGCTGCTTTGACTCATCTCCTTGCAAGTTTCACTTCTTCACATCCTTGCAAAATTCCTCTCTTTCCCACTTCTTTACTTTATCATAAAAAACAAAAAGGCTGTCCATAATCCCTACAGTAAATTCAACTTGTAATATTTATGTTGTCTCTCTATTATACAACTTGGCTTGCATGAGTCTCACATCTTGGCAAGATCAACAACTTTTGGTGCTTGATCTCTTCCTCTTCCAACATCTTTGAATCATATCTCACACTTCTCTTTGATGCAGTTGAACCTCCAACTTTCTCCATTCAACTTCTTATAGCAATGTGCATTTTGGAAAGTGAAACTCTGAGTTGATGGACACAAGAATTAGAATCTGAGTTAGCAGTCATTTTATGGAGTTAAATCATTTTGCAAGAAAATAGAAAGTTTTTATGTATTTTGGGTGTATTCTTGCCACATTCATAATTAGGTAGACAAAGAGACCAGAGGCTTTGGGTGAAAGAAATAAGTACTTTTAAAGGAAGAATTCACACGACTTTATTTTGCTAATTGTACTAGTCATTTTTAGGCTACCAGGCAACAACTTAGATAAGCAGCTATAGATTGAGAGATAAGCACCCCACATTTCCTAGTAGGAGGATTTTCAAATAGTGAAGTTCGAGCTTTACCTATTGGAAAAATGGTGAAAACATGTTTTTGCTAATGAAAGGGGAAGAAAAGTGATCAAACCACAGTAATGCGGGCTTTCTAAGCTTCGTTTATTGGCAAACTACATAAGATCATATTTTCTCAATTCATGTAGTCACTGGAAAATCTGAAATTTGTAGTTGTGTGTGCTTAATGTTAAATAATTTCCTTGAATTTTTTTCTAAGTTCTGTTTTTTTTTTTGAGTTTGCTGAATTTTTACATCTAACTTGATGCATGGACTTTCTTGTGAATTTTCTTGTAAGCTGCATTGACCTACTTCCTTGCAAGCTGCAATATGTCACCTCATCCCAAGATGAACTTATTCACTTCATTGAAAATATAACTCACATGCCCACTTCTTTCATTTCCTCCTAAAAAACCAAAAGGTTATCCCTACCTTACATTCAAACTACATATTTATCTTTGTTCATTCATGCCTGCTAAAGGGGGAAGAATAATCGAGAAGAGAAAAATGAAGCATTTCACTTTCCAGCCATTACATATAAGAAAAAGCTTTCATGAGAAAAATTTGAATATTCAAGACTCCACATTTGTAACTACAATGACTTCATTAACTTTTGTATCACCTTCAAATCATTCTTTGACCTTAGGAAGCAAAGTGGGCCAAGAAATTGCTTGAAAGTCTTTGAAGCTTTTATTGAATCCTTGATTTGATTTTTTAATATATCTCCAAATTCCTTCTCAACTCAAACTTCTTTCTAGGTTTGGAGAATTTAAATTTGTGCCATATTACTTAGGTCTATCTAACAACATATGGCATGCATCCATAGCTATCGCAATAGGCACTACTTCATCGTAATGATTCACAATGTCAAAATCTACCTTTAGTTGCTCAGTCACCACTAGTGGAATATCTAGCTACAACCATGTTGCTTTATATGACTTTAAGTGTGGATTACATGTTGAACTCAACTTTTACACCATCCTATAGATACCAAATTATTAGTATTTCCTTCATCAATTACCATCTTGCAAAACTTATTTTCTATTTTATTCCTTCTAAACAACACTCTATACAACATCAAGTTTTTACCAGATCCTCTACTTCCAAAGATTTTTTTTTCATTTGTAACTTTATCTTCTACTTGAGCTACTTCAAGTCTTGTGTCACCAATTCCATTGACCCCAACTTTTGGACATCACTCATGTGACTTTTAGCCATGTTGAGAGCATCTAAAATTGATACCATGAAATATTCTACCAATATTTCTTCTCGAAATCCACTTCTTTGATAAAAATGAGAATAAATTAACCTCGCTAACTTTGATATGAGGAACATGACTCTACTTCTTCATGTTCAGTTTCCCCAATACCTTTATCTTTTCCAAAAGCTTTCCTTATTGGTGTAAATCATTTTTCTCTTATAGTTCACTTCCTTCTTAACAATTTTTATGTATGCTTTTTAAATAGAATGCAACTCACCAACGCAAAATTCACCCTGAAGGCAAATACATGACCATTTACATATTCAGAGTTCTTTTTTCATCATTTTTCTATTTGAACTTTGCAACTTATATAATTTGTAATAGAATTTCAAACTCATATATTTTTGTTTCTAGTTCTTCAGCTTCCTAAACAAACACATTAGAAGTTTCCCCTTTTAACTTTGAAATAATTTTATTTCATTTTTATCTTTCCTTTCCTCACTATAATTCTATGATTGCACATGATACCACATGATAGATGTATGTCCTTTCAACTTGGAACATACAAACTCTCTCTATCTAGGTCATCTATTTACTCATAATCTAAATATCTTTATATATATATACACTTACTTATTATTAGCTCCTTAGAATTCAAATTTCTAGAAAGGTTAATGGTATCAACCTTTGGATTACCTCTCAATTTTGAAGTGGCTTTGATGACCGTTTCTTCATGCTCATGAGGTTCTGGTTCCCAGAGTATAGATTCTTCCTCAACACCATTCTTCTACTCTCTCTCGCATCAATTTGCAATCTTTATGTTATTGTTATACTATCGAATCTGGCTTGCATGATTCCTTGCATTTGTGCAAGATCAACAACTTTTGGGGCTTGAACTCCTCATCATCTTCAAATCTAGGTACATTCCACTTAGAATTTTTTTTCACTCTTTAATGCAGTTGAACCTCTAACTTGTCTATTCAAATTCTTACAACTACTCAATTTAGTAATAGGATTCAATAGAGTTGTACTTGCATCCTCTCCACTCAACTTCTTTGAACTCAAATCAACAACACAAGATTTTAAATAGTCAGTCAAGACTCAATTGATTAGAAATATACCACAGACTACATTGGTTCTGAGAAAATTCACTTCATACAATATCTTGGTAAAATTTCATCCGTAAACCACTCTTCTACACTTAGTCATATTACAAATGCGCTCTTATTGAAATTGGCAAACGAAAAAGACAAAAAATGAAACAATTCAATTTGCCACTGAAAATTTCTTTAAACATCATCCACTATTTGAGGATCATCCATTCTATGATGTGACAAAAGGGGACGTATCATAATATTGGATGGTGAACTTCTAAAAAAAATTCGGGGAAGTTGTCTCAAGAGAAGCCCAGAGAGTTTATGCATGGCGGATAACTTGGGCAGCTCTGCCAGAGCATCAATGGATGGATGAACAGTGTCAATTATTTGCATCATACTCTATATAAGCAACATATGTTAATCTTTTACGTGCCATTGTTTCATGTTAGTAGAAATTAAAAAAAATATCATTGTCATTAGAAAATTTTTTTTTGGATGAATTTAAATTTGTTTTTTATTTCTACATTTCTTTCATCACATGTTCTTTTTTTCTACAGTCCCAACATTTTACTCTTATTTTCATTAGGGTTTTAGAACATTCTTTAGATCTAGATGTATCACAACCTAAATTAATAAGTTAAGCATTATCATTAATAGTGTTAGTAGAGACAAATAAAACATCTTTATCATTGTCATTAGAAAATTTTTGTGTTGAGGAATCTAAACTCTTTTTCTTATTTCTACATTCCTTCTTCATGTGTTCTCTCATTATCCTCGGTTCCAAAATTTTACTCATTCTTTTTTCTAGGGTTTTAGAACATTCTCTAGACTTAGATGTATCTTTCTTTTCATCCCCTTTATGCCCTCTTTTTTCTTTGGAACTTCTTTGCACATGCAAAGAGTCTTTTGAATCTTCATTCATGAATTTATTTTTCTCCTGTGAAATCAAAGTAACAATAAGATTGTCAATTTTTGGCTTTGCACCACTATTGCTAATGACAACAATTACATTTTTCCAAGTATTGCGTAAAGGGGAACATAATAAGATGTATTTATCCTCTTCTCAATTCTTAACATTTATAAAAGAAAGCTAGCTTACAATCAAATTCAGCACATTTCAATGGTTAGCAATAGAATCACCATATTTCATTTTTAATGAATATGATATCTTTTGTCTATCATGTTTTTTGTCTAGTTTTGACCAACCTTCATTAGATATATATATGATGGCTTTTCTTCTTGTGAAACATGAAATCATTGATCTCTTTCTTCAATTAGATATTTTATCTTCAACTTCTACATCACATAATTGGTATAATTGAAATTTTTAATATCCATAGAGTAAGTAGAAGCTATAGTTTTTAGTGCTTTCCAAAAATATGCAAAACCACACAAAGAAAAATCTTTTATTGCAGCCAAGAAACCTTCAACACTTCATAGAATCTATCATAACTAAATTCCACATCTTACAATCTCATAAGATTCTCTTAATCATATTAGTGACAAAATATCCAACACATGGGTATATAAAAGCGAGATGCTCCCTTTCCTATGTGAGGACAAAATAATTAATAAAAACAAATAATTTAATAATTCAAACATTAGGCAAGTTGTATTATACACCTAATGCCATCATTCTCTCTTTCTCTCTCTTCATATACCTTGTAAGAGTAAAATGGAAACACCAACAAATTTGTGAACTTTCCACCAAGGGTATAAGCACGTTGCACAAAATAAACTTTGTTGTGCTCTCAATATTCATCAAAGAATTTACATCATCCACCAAGTAATGGAGGAAATCATATTAGCTACAAAGGGTTGTACACAAGTATATAATTTTTAACTTTTTTTTGTTAAATTTATATTGTAAAATTTAAAATATGTGCTTAAATAGTCCTACATAGATCTGATATTTGAAATTAATATTTTTTTATATGCATTTGTAGGTTGAGCTGGCAGACCATGATACTCTTAGTTCGAGGGTAGAGGATGGATATACACACACTTTAGTTGATGATAGTGGATAGGTGAGATATTTATCATTTACAACATATTCTTGTAGTCATGTACAATAAATTATATTTGAAATCAATATTTATTTTCTACATTTGCATTTGTAGGTTGAGCTAGTAAGTGATACTCGAGATAGTTTGAGGGTAAAGTGTGTACACACACACACACACTTTACTTGATAGTAGTGGATAGGTGAGATATGATTATATAGTCAAGTATAATAATTTATATTTTTTCAATCAATATTTTAATAAATAATTACATTTTTGTAGGGGTCTATGCATCTATTAGAGCATGATTCTCACTGAGGGTCAATCGACTAGGATCCACTAACAAATCTTTATGGATCTACATATTTAAGTTTATGGATGTAAATTTATTTTAGACATGCGTGTTGACATTTATATATTTATACATGTTTAAATGGACATTTATATTTATGTTTATCCATTTATATTCATTGATATTTATACATTTGATTATATATTTGATGGACATTTATGTTTAAATTCATATACATTTATGGAAATTGTGTGTGTGTGTGTGTGTGTGTGTGTGTTCATTTATATATTTGATGTACATGTGTGTATGGACATTAGTTTGTAATACATTCCATGTTTTTGGTTCTAGGTGGTGCATTAGTCTTAAATATATACTAGATCAAGTTGAATAGGTTCTTGGTCCATAAGACCTTCATAGCCATAAAAAAATAAATATTTGTCTGGCTTTTCATAAGGGAACAAATCATATACCAGTTAGTTCTTTTAATATTTATTCTAGAGATAAATTTGTAAACTTATCTTAAGGAAGGTCTAGAATCCAATTTTGACCAATCTTTATCATTTATACTTTCATTTAAGAATAATTGAATCAATGTGTTCTTATAATCAATTTTAAATCTTTATCTATTGAGCCATAAAGTTTTTATCCATTTCCAAGATGTACAATAAGATCCTTCTATCTAGAAGTATTCGCATCATTTTATCATCTAATATGTGATAAGTTGGGAAAAGTGAACCCTAGGGATTTTTGGCCATAGGTTTCAAAGCGGCTTTTCCCACAATGGTTTGGTTCTTTGTCATTCAATTTGAGATTGGATAGGATATGAGATTGAATTGCAACATGAGAGGTGATCTAATTAGTCCTAAGATCTAAATTTGAGGACTTGGAAATGCATTTTGTATGAAATTCAATGATGCAAATGAACTACTTTGATGCAATAATAGTAAATTTGGAAAGCCACAAACAAATTCAAAGTTCAGAAACTGACCGAGTAGAGTACTGTGCACCCATGGTATAAAATTGGAGTTAATTTTGGAGGACCAAGTTGTTGAATTCACAAGACAACTGACTGAGAGGGGGTGGGTGAATCAATTGTACCTTAAAAATTCAAAACCTTTATAAACATTTAGATCCACATTAATTCAATTAACCCTTAATCTATTAGACTGATGTATCATGAAAGAAGATAACAAGAACAAAACCAAAGCAACACCATGTAGAATGGAACACCACATTTACATGGAAAACCCAAGAAGGGAAAAATCACGGTGAGGATTAACTCACAATATAAGTAATACCAATACTTATTACAAATGGCTCACTACCCAAAAAAAAGAAAGGCTTGTTGCCAAAGCTGAAAGAATAGAAAAAAAAGATAGAGAAGAATGTTATAGTGATAAATCCATCTCAATGCAATAAAAAATTCCACCACAACATCACTAACACCTCTAGAGTCTTATTAACATTGTAGACGCCTTCTGCTTACTACATCCAGTAATCTAACACATTGAAAGCTTGCACTGCATTTCACAAATTCATACCTCACAACTCTGCAATTCACATCACTCATCTATCTTATCATGCCTCAATAATTAAACACATATTTATACCATCTTCAACCTTGAAAACATTCTCCAAGGTTGGTTATGCACCTCAACCGTGCAAATTCAAATTACGTCATCACTAAAAAATTCCCAACATACCACACCATGCTTCCACAAACACCAAAACTTCACAATTAGTGTAAACATCCAAGATTGGTCAAACCTAAGTAAACACTACACATTTTATTTGATCCAAAAACAACTCACGAAAAACAAATGTCACTTCAACATAATCTAGAATATTCCACAAATACCCTAAAATTTAACAAATTCCTTCGCAACAAATTTCACCTAAAGAATATACAGACCTAGTACACTCAAATGCTTTTTCCATAAACTGCAACTCAAGAAACCGATTTTTGAAGCACCAAACATCAAACAACTTCAATTGAAGATATACAAACACTATCAACACCCTTCCAAATTTGGAAGATTTGAAACCACTTTGTGGAGAAATTCGGAGCAAATCCATTTCTCACAGACACCTCTGCAATACACAACTCACACATTGGTGAACACACCTTCCTCCACACAATGATCCAACACACCAAATTCTAGATGCAACACCTTTAATCACCATATCCAAACCACACAAGTAGATCTTTAACATAGAAGAAATGCAAACCAAAATGCTACTCTACAACATAGAACACCATAACAACACATTGTTTCCTCTTTCTATTCAAATCTTCTCAAAAGCACTTAGAAACCAAGCACTAGAGACATATCCTCAACATCTTTAGCACTTCCTCATCACCAACAAGCTAACTACAACATAGAAACCCAACTATACATCCATAGACATAAGCTTATAAAAACAACACTAGAGGTTGACACCAATAGCTTATTAATGAAAACATAATGCAACTAATCAAAACATCATCAAAGATAACATCAACTCAATACCAACTACTCACACTCTTGCAACAATCTCTTGCTCATACAGTTGACACCAATGATAATACCAAAGGTTTTTGGCATCAATGACAACACCAACTACACATATTTGCAACAATCTCCCCCTTTTTATTGTTGACAACACATGATGTGACAAACCATATATAGCAAACAACTTTGATCCTTAATATTTTGCTCCATACCAACTCATTCTCTTTTTTCTCCCCTACACAACTAACTCATTACTTTGTCTCCCTTTTTCAACTATCTCACCTCATTTTTCACATGACTCATTCTCCCCCTTTGACATCGATGGAAAAGAGCAACAAATTTGCATGCCTTCCATTGATATCAAGCTGCTATGTATATTCCCCCTTAGGATCACACATCATACTACATCAATCAACAACCATTACATAATGACAACACTCACTCATTTTGACTACAACAACCAATAATGCCACTACCTACTTCCCCTGAGAGGTAGCCACCAACATCAGTTCAGACCAAAGAATGAATCTTGAGATCCATTGGATTGATGCATCTAGTTTAAGGAGGGGCAATAACCCCCAACTTCTCATGGAGATACTCAAAAGTATCCTTAGGAAGATCCTTAGTGAATATATCAACAATTTGATCCTTTGTAGGCATAATTCAAGCTTCACTTCATTTTCTACAACCTTCTCTCTCAAAAAGTGATATTGGATTGAGACATACTTCGATCTTGAATTTATTACTAGATTCTTTGATATATTGATAACACTTGTATTATCACAGAAGATAGAAATTGGTTCATCATATACACCTCTGATATCCTTCAATGTTTTCCTTATCCACAACACTTGTGTGTAGCAAGATGCTACTGCAATGTATTATGGCTTTGCAATAGATAAGGGCATTGAATCTTGTTTCTTGCTTAGCCATGACACCAATGTACATCCAAGAAAGAATGCACCACCACTTGTACTTTTTTTTTTCAACTATGCAACAAACACAATTTTCATCAATGTAAGCACTCAGAGTAAAGTTCGTATCCTTTGGATACCAAAAGAAATGATCCAGAGTGCCCTTCAAGTATCTAAATATCCTCTTCATTGTTGCAACATTTGACTCTCTAGGATCTTGAAATCTAGCCACAAGACAGATTGCACGTATGATATCTGGTCTAGTCATAGTTAGATATAACATTCCTCCAATCATTGATCTATACTTGCTTTGATGGCATTAGGGGTTTCATTATTCTTGCTCAACTTGCAACTAGTAACCATAGAGGTACATATCGATTTAGAATCTTCCATTCCAAACTTCTTCAACATTTCCTTGACATACTTTGATCGTTAAATGGAATGCCTTTATTTGTTTGATTGATTTGTAGCCCAAGGAAGAAATTCATCTCCCCAAACATTGACATTTCAAATTCTTTTTGCATCTCTTTTGCAAATTTTTTACACAATTTCATTTCCTCCAAAAATTTCATCAACATCAAGATTTGATCTTTTTCAACTTTGAAGTAAGATTGCTATTTGCGATATATTTATTGTATCCTTGTAACAAGTACTTGGCTAACCTTGCATACCAAGCTCTAGGAGCTTGCTTCAGTTCATATAATGCATTTTTCAATCCACAAACCATATTTGATTTATCTAATAAATGAAATCCTTCTGGCTATTTTATGTATACCTCTTCTTCCAATTCACTATTCAAGAAATCAAACTTTACATCCATTTAATATACTTTTAAATCCTTATGTGCTACAAAAGCTAAAAACATTTTGATAGCTTCCATTCTTATCATTGGAGCAAGTGTCTCCTCAAAGTCTATTCCTTCTACTTTTCAGTAGCCTTCACACACAATTCTTGCCTTATTTCTTACCGCTTGTCTATTCTCATATAGTTTGTTCTAGAATACCCACTTATTTCGAATCATATTCTTGTTTGCTGGTCTTGGGACAAGTTCCCAAGTCTAGTTTTTCTCAATTTGCAATAGTTATTCTTCCATAGCCTTGTTCCAATACTCATCCTTGCATGCTTCAATCACTGTTTTAGGTTCAACTTTAGAAAGTAAACATAGATTCACCTATTCTTCAACAACTTTACTTCTTGTCAGTACACATTTTCTCTTATCACCAATCATTTGTTCTTCAAAATGATTCTTCTACACATAATTAGAAGTTTTATGAATCCTTTTGGAAGCTTCTTCCTCTTCAATCTACACTTTCTTTCCTTATCTTTTTCTTGTTCTCTACTAGAAGACTCATTTGATTCATATCCATCTATCACCACTTATTTCTTTTGTCATTCTTCATCAACCTTGACACTTGCACTCTCAACAATCTTTCTTAGCCTCTTGTTGTATCATCAATATGCTTTGCTTTGTTGAAAACTGAGATGTTTATGTAGCTTAATAGTTTGTAAAACTTTATGATTTCTGATCTAAATATGTATTCTTTGTTACAAATTCTTTGTGGGTGATTATCTAATTAATTCATTTTATCATTTGTAGAATGAACACAAAAGGTTGTAGAAGAATTAGATAGGATATTAGAAGATACACAACATATACCATGGAGAAACCATTTCGGGAAAAAACTCCACTAAGAATCAATGTATTATTTAATCTCAGAATAAGATTACAATAATTCCAATCCTTGCTTGAGATGCTTGTATTGCTTTCAACAAATCTTCTTCACAACTTGCAATAAAAATTGATACTAACTTTCTTCAACTTGCTTGAAATAAATAGGAAATAATCAACCTTTTAAACTCCAAAGAGTTACAATTACAAAGCTCAGAGCTTATCACCAAAAACCTACACCTATCTCTTGCAAGTAGAGTTCAACCATGAAGAACAATGTCAAATCAACTCCTTCATCCATTTGGACATCCCAAACTGAAGTCATAACTTAACCTTTATTCCAAAGATATCTTCAAAGCTTATCCTCAAAGTTGGCGCCCAAGAATGGGCCCACTTAACTCAGCCTTCGAAAATATATTAGCATGCAAAAGTGTTAACTCCTAGAAGCTAACTTGGACGCCCAAGGTGGGTCCAAGTCATTCTCTATAAACTGAAACATATCTCTCCACCATTCATGCAAGAATGATCATCCCTTGTTAACTGAAAGTGGTCGCCTGTTATCTGTCATGCAACTCAAGTCAGTAGTCATGCATTCCAAGTTAACTGAAGTTAACTAGCATTTAACTAAAACTAACTGAAGATAACTGAACCATAACTGAACTAAATTGAACTAATATTGAACTGAACTGAACTGAATTGAATTGAACTTCATGCATGTAAACATCAACCTCTAACTTCCAGGATCTTTACATGCATTACATAAGTGTTTCCTTTTACTCCAAACAGTTAACTTAACTCAATGTAGGTTCCACCTTCTATGTGGGTGTCCCATGTGCCCCTATTATTTAGGAACTCATTTTGGACACCCTCACATGCTCGTATCATTTAGAATTAATTACAAATGTCAATTAACATGATTATTTCATTCAATATTCATCTCTTTCTAATCCTAGTGTTGGGGAACACTTTCCAAGGACTTAGGAGATACATGAAATAAATAATGTTTAGGATTGCAATTAAATGGCATCCTATTTCCAACATTCCCCCACTTGACATTATACATTGCAACTATTCTAAGCAAGGAATAATTATTATAAATCAAGTACAAGACTCAAGGCTAATGGCCTTGCTGCACCAACTAATCAATCCATGCCAACTTCAAGTGCAACCTGCATAATCATGAAGCTCCAAGAAAATGATTAAAACGAATGAACTTATCTATAGGAACTGGTTTCATAAGATAATCTACAACATTAATTAAAGTGTCAACTTTCTCAATTAATACCTACCCACTCTCAACCATTTCTTGCACAAATGGATATTTAACATCAACATGCTTAGTACGGGCATGATACATAGGATTTTTGGTTAAACACATAACACTTTGACTATCACATTCAAGTTTAACTTACTTGCAATTAAAACTAGTACCTTTCCCAAGTCTCCTTATCCAAACTGCCTCTTTGGATGTATGTGAAACGACTAAACTCACGTTCAACTAATTTTTAGGCTTCTCAGTCTTTACTGTTGAAAATAGCTTTTCTTACAAGTAACCATTCCAACATATATCTCTTACCATAAGAGAAATCAAGCCTCACTTATTTCTCCAAGTACCCATGAGAACCTGTAACCAACCATGCCAAACTCCAAATTCAACATGGAAATATCATGAATTAATCAAGCAAATGATTAGTGTACCCAATACATAAGAGAACTACACAAGATCAATGTCAAAGCTCCAATCCTGAACATAAACATGGCATCCATGTTCTAACCATATCCTCCTAGGAGATCACATGCACCATAACATACATCCTGGTCTCAAGAGAACATGTAATATGCCAAACTCTAATCTAGAATCAAGAGTAAACCATGAAATAATAGCAACCATTCTAAACCAAGAAAAAACTATATCCCAAATCACATGAAGATAAACTTACCAATGATGCATTCATGTCACTACCAACAACTCCCATTGAACTATGGTATGGAGTTACATAGGCATTGTGACTACCATCCTCTCCATGAAGATCACTCTAAAACATGAAGCAAAAATTTATCACAAATACTATTAGTTGAAATAACCAATTCATCATTAGTGACATCCGAGGATTCCTCTATAGAAGAATCAAAACTCTCGTGTTCTTACAATCCTTCACATTTCCTGGTTTCCCACAATTCCAACAAATTACCTTACTCTTACTAGGGGTTTTAGTCCATTCTTTGGACTTACCCTTTCCTTCCTTGTCTCCCTTAGGTTTCTTTTTCTTAGTCTTACCTTTTACAAACAAAGCATCTTGGATTCCCTCTTTAGACTTCCTCCTCATTTCCTCTAATAGGAGAGTAGGAATTATATTGTCCATCTTAGGATTTGCACCACTACCACTGATAGCAACAATTAGATATTCCTAAGACATTGGTAAAGAACAAAGTAACAAAATGCATTTATCTTCATCTTCTAACTTTACATCTATAAATGCTAATTGACTTAGAATAAAATTAAAATCATTCAAATGATTTGCAATAGAATCACTATCTTTCATCTTTAAAGAATACAACTATCTTTTTAGATACAACTTATTAGTAAGACTTTTAGTTTGATAAATATCACCTATTCTCTTACACAACTTATATGCAATAGTTTCTTTTGAAACATTCAAGAGAACAACATCAACAAGACATAATCTTATGGTCCCTCTTTCCTTCTTATCAAGCTTTCCCAATGCTCATTTGACATCATTGTAGGTGACTTTGTCTCGTTACCAACAACTAACCATTGATCTCTCTCTTCAAGGAGATCCTCCATTTTTAGTTTCCACATCTCATAATTAGATCCATTGAACCTTTCAATATCTAAATGAAAATTCATTGTAACAAAACTTATTTTCCAAAATCAGCAATTACAAAAATAATAAAAGCTCCCACTATAGCCAAAAAACCTTCAATCTTTTAAGAGAAAGGCATCCCAGTACTCTACCCAACCTTAGCTTTGATACCAAATATTGAAAATTGAGGTGTTTATGTAGCTTAATACTTTGTAAAACTTTATGATTGCTGATCTAAATATGTATTCTTTGTTACAAATTCTTTGTTGGTGATTATCTAATTAATTCATTTTATGATTTGTAGAATGAAGATAGAAGGTTGTAGAAAAAATAGACAGAATATTAGAAGATACACAACATATATCATGGAGAAACCCTTTCGGAAAAAAACTCCACCAAGAATCAATGTATTATTTAATCTCAGAATAAGATTACAATAATTCCAATCCTTGCTTGAGATGCTTCTTTTGCCTTCAACAAATCTTCTTCACAACTTGTAATAAAAATTGGTACAAACTCTCTTCAACTTTCTTGAGATAAATAGAAAATAATGAACCTTGTAGACTCCAAAGAGTTACAATTACAAAGTTCAAAGCTTATCACCAAAAACATACACCTATCTCTTTCAAGTAGAGTAACAATGTCAAATCAACTCCTTCATCCATTTGGGCATCCCAAACTAAAGTCATAACTCAACCTTTATTTTGAAGATATCTTCAAAGCTTATCCTCAAAGTTGGTGCCCAAGAATGGGCCCACTTAACTTAGCCTTCTAAAATATCTTAGCATGCAAAAGTGTTAACTCCAAGAAGCCAAATTGGGCACCCAAAGTGGGTCCAAGTCATTCTTTGTAAACTAAAACATCTCTCCACCATTCATGCAAGAATGATCATCCCCTGTTAATTGAAAGTATTCACATGTTATTTGTCATGCAACTCAAGTCATTAGTCATGCATTCCAAGTTAATTGAGTTCAACTAGCATTCAACTAAAACTAACTAAAGATAACTGAACTGAACTGAACTTCAAGTATGTAAACATCAATCCCTAACTTCTAGGATCTTTGCATGCATTACATAAGTGTTACCTTTTACTCCAAACAATTAACTTAACTCAAGGTGTGTTCCACCTTCCATGTGGGCACCCCATGCACCCCTGCTACTTAGGAACTTATCTTGGATGCCCTCACATGCTCCTATCATTTAGAATTAATTACAAATGTCAATTAACATGATTATTTCATTCAATATTAATCTCTTTATAATCCTAGTGTTGGGGAAAATTTTCCAAGGACTTAGGAGATACATGAAATAAATAATGTTTATGATTGCAATTAAATGACATCCTATTTCCAACATGCTTCTAGTAAAATATCCAAGAAAGATACTTTCATCAAACCGTGCATCAAAATATCCTAAGTTTTTTTCATATCTTTTGATATAGCATTTGCTTCCAAACACTCTAAAGTATTTGATAATAGGAATCCTTCCATACCATAGCTCACAAGGAGTCTTTGTGTTGTTTTCTCTTGCTTTCACTTTGTTAAGTATGTAAACAACAATATGAATTGCTTCTGTCTAGTAGAATTTTGGTAGATTTGCTTCTTTCATCATTGTCTTTTCATCTTTTTGAATAGTCATACTCTTTCTTTCAACCACTCCATTCTGCTAAGGAGTCCTAGGGGCAGATAAATGCCTCTTTATTCCATGATTTTCACAAAAGATATTGAAATCATTGGAGGTGAACTCTCCACATCTATCAAATCTCAAGCATTTTATTTTCATATCCATTTCATTCTCAACCATAACTTTGAATACTTTAAACTTATTGAAGGCTTCTAATTTTTCTTTGAGAAAAGTAATCCATCTCACTTTAAGATAATGATCAATCAATAGCATGAAATACCTGTCACCTTGAAGACTTATTACTCTAGTAGGACCACAAAAAATTGTATGCACCGATTCCAATAGTATGGTAGAATATTTTTCTTTGATTTTGAAACTTCTTCTTGCTTGCTTTCCAAATTGACATTCCTTACAAACAACACTGATAGGCTTTGTAATCTTTGGGAGGTCTCTCATAGCTTGAAATAAACTTATTTTCACTAGGTTATCAAAATTGATGTGGCACATTGTTGTATGCCATATCCAACTCTCATTGATTTGAGTCATTGAACAATAACCATCAAAACCTTTGAGTTGATAGACATTTCCACTCATCTTTTGTCCAAAACCAACCACAGTTCTGGAGCCTTTTTTGATCTCACAACTATCATCCTGAAACATAAGATTGTATATTTCGCTACACATTTGTCCAACACTCAAGAGGTTATGTCTTAAACACTTAACATAGAGAACATCATCAGTATTATTCTTTCCATCAAAACTGTTTGAACCTTTTCCACATATCTTAGTAGATGTATTGATGAGGGTTAAAAGAGCCTTTAATTTAACTATTTGTTCTCCTCTTTTTACTATCCTTCACCTTGAATTCCTATCACCATTTGTCTTAGGAACTTTAGATGTTTGATAAAATGTGAATGGAAATTAATACTATTAAAGATGCCAAAATATATAAAGTTGTTAACCGTTTTGTGGTTTAATGACAAAAATTTATTGAAGGAAAAGTTGTAGTTGTTGAGGAGATGGAGTCATGAAAGATCGGTGGAGCAATGTTGCTTAGAATTAGTTGGGAAACCGATCGTTTTGATAAAAACAATTTAAGATTGTTTTATTGTTATAGCGGCCTATGGAATTTAGTCGAATTTCATAGACAGGTCACCGAGAGCCAAAAAAACTTGAACTTATTATGAACTTATCATTAGTTTAGATAATCAGTTTATGTATGTGTGTATGATCAAGAACAAGAACAACTGTTAATGAACTTCTGCAGTTTTTCAACTTTGTGAATTCGTTTCCTCTGCTGATGAATAATTAGTGTATAGTTCGTGGTTATAATTTGTCATTTGACAACCAAGGAGTCAGGGCCCACTCTGCAGTTATCTAGTGACTTCTTATGTTAGTGTGTGGAATGCATTTGATTTTGTTTCAATTCACGTGTTGGACAGTATATTAAAGTGTGGTTTGTGTTTAAGTATTTTCAGTCTATTCAAAAATTATAATTGGAATTGAAATTATAATAGTTTGGAACAAGATGATTCTATTTTTATGCAAAGGTATCAATTGATTACTATTAAAGTCAAATCATTCAATGTGTTGTTAATGATTATTGGATGTATTGGTGATTGATACATTTGTTTTGATAGCGTGCTACAAGTACATTTGATTTAGCAAACTATTTTATAAGCATATTTAATCTATGTATTTCTTGTTCAGTGTGAATTTGATTTAGCAGATAGAGTTAATTGGAGTGTTGATTAATGTGTAGACTTTATTTAGCACCTCAAATTCCAGTGTTCATCTGTTTCTATTAGTTTAGTTTTAGTAAGAATCATTACTTTTGTTTTATTTTTTAGTTTTTAATCCACTTTTGTTGCGATCTGTTTGGCTAGGTTCCTGTCACACAGGTGACATGAAGTTTGAAAACTAGAATTCTGACCAAATGCAATTTGCGTGTAGTTACATCCATCCCCACTTGGCTTTCTAGGTTTAGCCCTTAGGCAAACAACCCCAATATCTTTCACAATTTCATGTTCCTCAGATTGACATAGAGGAGTAAACTGAGGAAACTTTAGAACTCTCAAGGATTGATTCAGACTCATCTACCCAAACTAAGATAAAATTACAAGGATAGTTTTACCCATCATATCAACCACAGTTTAATCCAATCATTTTGGCATCATTTCCAGGGAAAGATATTAAAGGCTTGAAATCATAGCAAGTTGAGTTAGGACTAGTATGTCAAAAGGAAATCCTATACAATTGTCGACCTTGTTAAGGTTAATACTCTTGATTTGTGCTACTATAAGTCATTTAGGTGCATGAATCGTAGTAAGGATAGTAGAGGAAGATTTATTAGAAAAGAAAAGGTAAGTATTTCACAACTCGAGAAACTTAAAAAAAAACATCCATTGAGGGACCACAACCCGAAGGATTGCAAAATAGGTCAAAGCCATCCATTGAAGGAAGTAGTTCAACATGAGAAAAAATGAAAACTAAACTGCAATCATTGGATTCACCCGAGCTCAATATTGAGAAGTGTGTTATAGGGTCTAGTATTGTTAAGACACTTGCAGGTACCTATCCAGGGTCTTCCAAATTATTGTGAAGAAAGGTTGAAAAATTCTTTCAAGAATCTTACGGGTTAGAAGCTGGTCCATTCTCAAAAACCCAAGAGCCATTTAAAACCAACTTTACCCCTTGGGCACTAGACGTCATGGTTGATCCCAACAACAACAACAACAACCATGATGCAAGAGCATTATCCCACAACCCAGTTACCTTTGAGTTCCCCATTACACACCCTGAAGAGGATGCTCCTATGAAAAATATTCCTTACTCTGCTTTACCATTTTTTCGTGGTCTTTCTATTGAGGATCCTCACATGTTTTTATTTGACTTTGATGTGTTGTGCCAAAACTATGATTATCAGAGTGATGTGCAAAAGCTCAAATTGTTCCCAGCTACATTAAAGGATGTAGCCTTGCATTAGTTCATGAACCTCGGGAATATTAGAACATGGGAAGTCATGAAGGAATTATTTTTTACCAAGTACTAGGAGTATTGTAAAACAAAAGAGGTGCGATAAAATCTTTCGCATGACATAGAAAGAAGATGAGTCCATGGAAGATTACCTCGAATGCTTCATGTTTAGTTTTCAATGATCACAACAACAAGGGCTAACTCTTGATGTTGTTAAAATGTTGTTTCTTAGAGGCATAAGAGATGATACTATGGACGCATTAAATTTAATGGGTAAAGGGAAAATTTCTAAAATGGACTTTGACAATATTTGTGACATTTGCAAGAATTATTCAAGGTCTCAACATTCGAGAAGGAACTATCCAAGTAAGCCTTATGCTCCAAGTAATGCAATAGGTATAACGAAGTGTGAAAGATGCAATTTACTTGAGGATCTTAAAACCGATTTGTTAAATCATATGGGTAAACAAATAGACATTCTATATACCCATAGGAAGCAAGAGGAAGCCGAAAAGGCCTTGGCTATGTTTTTCCCAACTTGTTGTAAGAGACATAGTAGTGAGGATTTCCCTTACAATAGGACAAACATTTCATCCTTAGAAGAAGTCAGTAGAAGTTCTACCTTAAGGCCTCTTCCTGTAGGTGTGTTGGATATGGAATTTTTTGAGGAACTTGTCTACTACATGGTCCCTAGGAGACCTTTTCCACCTTCAATAATGCACCTTGGCATGATGAATGATTATCTTGCTCAGAGACCTTGCCAACCCAATTCTTTTTCCAATCAACCTCAATGGTATGGGAGTTGGCAACAACCCTCGACATACCCTCAATGGATGCCACAATATCAATATGCTTCACAACTATGGCAATACGCATGGAGATGAAAACCACCACAACCTTCACCATACCAACAACCATACCCATCACAACCAAAATTTCCACCCCCTCCCATGATCAACCCATACCAATAGTCACAAAAATTTCTTTTGACCATACCATCATCGTCTGCTCAGCCAAAAAATCCAACACAACCACTAAAGCCTACACCAATGTCAACCTAATCAAACCCAAATCCCAACAATAAGGCAACACAACTCATGTATAATAATGAGGCAACAGGTTACTGTACTTATCCTATAAATACAATAGAATTAGATGGAGTTCAATTAATATTAGAAAAGGCTCTTCAGGGGCCCACCATCACAAAGATCAATGAAGAACCTAAAGAGAGCCAATTAAAGAACCTCCCTTTTCGACTAATTTCAGTTTGAACCAATACAAAGGGAAGTATCTCAACCCAAATGTGATCTTGTTAATGAGTTACACAATGTTAACATCAAGATTCTTTTGTTGCAGCCTATCTAGGACATTCTTTTCTATACAAAAATAGTTTGGGATCTATGTACTCAGAAGCAAAAGAAGAAGCAAGACCTGAAGAATTTCCAAGTTTTTAGACAGTTGGTAGACCTTATGCTCGGGAACACAACCATTCCTAAGTACTTAGATCCAAGGAGTCCTATCATCAAGGTATCTATTGGTAAAGTAAGCATTCCTAATAGCCTTGTGGATTTGGGTGCTGCAATTAATGTTATGACAAATAAAACAAAGGAAATATTTTCACTAGAGGGACTTAGGTCTACTCCCATAGTTCTGCAAATGGAAGATCGATCTTTGGTCAAACCAGGGGGTATGATTGAAGATGTAATCCTTTCTATTGATTCGTGGGAATACCAACCGACTTTATGGTTTTGTAGCCAAAGATTAAGTTGAGGTGATACCCCTTGATTTTGGGACAACCTTGGTTAGTAGATGCAGATGCATTCATCAATTGTTGGTCAGGAAACATGGTCATTTCCAATGGAAAGCACAAGAAACAATTGAATTTATACCTGCCAACGCAACCCCTATTCGAGATTGAGGATCTAGTATGGTTTGATAGTGACTTGGATGAGTCATTTCCCCTTGAAAATTGATAAACCTTAGATATGGAAGAACCTACCAAGGCTAATATTCTTGTTAATTTTCTTTAGAATAGATATGCATCTAATGAATCTTTTGAAAGCATGGTTCTTCATTCAGGTATAAATACTCCTTTTCCTTTTGGAAACTTTCCATTGGTAGGTAGCTCACGATTTGTTCAACACTTTGTCACGTTGCATCAGTTGCTACCTCAATTGTTTGTACAATTCATTTTTATCTTCTAGAAATTCTGGTGATATGGCATTCACCTCCCAAGTATTAGCCATTAACTCACCTACATAGTTAGAAGCTACGAAAATTTTGCCTAATCGTACACTTAATATTAATCCACATTTAACCATTAAGAAAATCCAAGACCTTATTGCCATACTTAGAATGAATAAAGACTCATTTGCTTGGGAATACCAAGATATGTGTGGCATTCATCCTGACACCTACACCCATCATATTTACATTGAAGAAGGTAGTCATCTAGTTAGGCAACCAAAGTGATGACTCAATCCCATCTTGCATGAAATAGTTAAAGAGGAGTTACAAAAAATTTTAAATGCTGGGTTTATATATCCTATTTGAGATAGTTAGTGGGTCTCTCCTCTAGTTGTGGTTCCCAAGAAAAATGGTAAGTGGAGAATTTGTGTTGATTATAGAGAACTTAATAAATCTACTAAAAAGGATCACTTCCCATTTCCATTTATTTATCAAGTGTTGGAAACTCTTGCAAGTAAGAAATTCTCTTTTTTGGATGGGTTTAGCGGCTACAAATAGATTCACATAGCACTTAAGGAATAGGACAAGACTACTTTCACTTTTCCTTGGGGCATTTTTTCCTATAAGGTTTTGTCATTCGATTTATGTAATGCCCTTGCCACTTTTCAAAGGGAAATTTTGAGCATTTTTGTGGATTTTGTAAATTATACTGTTGAGGTTTATATGGAAGATTTTACTGTCCATTGTAATACTTATGAAGGCTAAATAAAATCTAGAAAAAGGTACTTAGATGTTGTATAGACACTAATTTATCACTAAGTCATGAAAAGTGACATATGCTTATGACAAAAGGGATAGTAATTGGTCATTATATTTCTTTAAAGGGTATTCAAGTCAATCCCAAAAAAGATACAAGATTATTGAAGACTTTCCTACACCCACTAGTCAAAAGGATGTGCATAGTTTTCTAGGCCATGTAGGGTACTATAGGAGGTTTATCCAAAATTTTAGTAAGATTCCCCCCCCCCTTGTTTTCTTTGCTAGTGAAAGATGTAATTTTCTCCTAGACAACAGAATGTCAAGAGGGTTTTAAAACCATTACGAACAAGCTTGTCACCACACTAGTATTTATAGGTTTGAACTGGGAACTACCTTTTCATATTCACACTGATGCCTCATATTGTTCCATGGGGCATGTCCTTGGATAGAAAGAAGATAATCTCTTCTACTCCATTTACTAAATCAACAAGAATTTCACAGGGACTGAGGTAAATTATACTATAACCGAAAAGGATTTTTTAGTTGTTGTTTATCCCATTAATAAGTTTCATCATTATATTATGGGATATAAAATGTTTGTTCATATTGATCATTCTGCAATTCAATTTCTAATGAATAAACCTATTGTAATCAGGTGAGTTATTAGATGGTTACTTTTGCATCAAGAATTTGACATTACTATACTTGATAAGCTTGGTTGTGAGAATGTGGTTGCAAAATTTTTGGCCAAGTTACAATAGCAAGATGATAAACCAGTTCTAGTTGATGATGCCTTTCTAGATGATCATCTCTTTGCTATATCAACAAAGAGCCTATGTTACGTTGACATGGAAAACTACCTAGTTACTTGAAAATTCCCACCTCATTTCTCTTCGAGGGAATGTCAAAAGTTGGTCAGACTCAATGGTGATTATATGTGGATCAATGGATTTCTCTTTCGTTGTGGCTTTGATAATATCATGCATCAATGTGTTCCTAAAGATGATACATCTTCGACCTACTTCGTGCATGCCACACAGAACCTTGCAAAGGACATTTTGCTACTTAGAGGACTATTTAGAAGATCTTAACTATAGGCTACTATTAGCCTACACTCCATAAGAATTACAAACATTATATGTTCAACACTATGATAAATGTCAACATATAGGCCACCCCACACACTTAGATGAAATTCCTTTGCATCCTTAGTTGTCAATTGAGCCTTTTGAAAAATAGGGACTTGATTTTGTTGGACTTGTCAACCCGCCATCTCAAAACAAGGAATATATCCTTTTGTGTACAAATTATGTAACAAAATGGGTTGAAGTTGTTGCTTTGAAGCATGTTAGGGACACTAAGGTAGTTGAATTTCTCTATTCCAAGATTTTTACTTGATTTGGTGTTTTGTTGCTTTGAAGCATGCCAGGGACACTAAGGTAGTTGAATTTCTCTACTCCAAGATTTTTACCTAATTGGGTGTTTTGCATGAGATAGTTTCAAATTAAGGTCCATAGTTCACATCTAACCTCATTTCTGCTTTGGTTCGTGAATATGATATTTGACATCGCAATTCTTCACCTTACCATCCCCAGGCAAATCATCAAGTCGAAGTCACCAACCGAGAACTCGAGAACATTCTTACCAAGATAGTTTCCCTCCATAAGAAAGACTGGGTTGCATGAATTCCTGAAGTTGTGTGGGCCTATCGCACTACATGCAAAACCACCACTGGTTTGACACCTTACAAGCTTGTCTACGGTAAGAGGGATGTTATTCCTATCGAGTTTGAGGTAAAAAATATTTGTACAACACTCCACCTGGGTATGAACTTGTCTAATGCACATAAAGAACGAATTACACAACTTCACTCATTAGATGAAATTTTCCAACAAGTGCTCTTCCATGTAGAGATTTTCTAGAACCAATTTTCTCTTTGACATGATCGTTTCATTTGACAACAGTCATTTCAACTAGGTGATTGTGTACTCTTTTATGATTATTGTTTCTAGGATTTTAAGGGAAAGTTCCACACCTTGTGGCTCAAGCCCTATAAATTTGAGATGGTCTACGATAATGGGGAAGTCAAGCTTTGCACCGTGAACTCCAATCACATGGATTTAGTTGTCAACAATCACCGGTTGAAGTTGTACAAGAGGCCTCTCTCAAGGGAAGAGTTTGTCTCAAATTTTCCTAAGGAATTCCATTTGCTTGACAGGGTTCCTGAGGCCTCTCCCAATACCTTTTAGGTACATTTCAAAATGTTACAAAAAAAATTGCAATAAAGATCCAACAATGAAAACCCTTAGGAATTATTGGCCAGTTACCATTTGAAAACCAGTATTCCAATAGATGGTAATTGTAAAATACACCTGGATGTGAAAATTGATTTATCGGTGCTTTGCTTCCAGGTGACATTGGGTTGAAAATCAAGTGATCGACCACCCCATGTAGTTATTAAAAACAAAAATAAAATAAAAAACAAACAAAAACTTTGTTCCTCTTCCTGTCCTATTTTTTAAAGGACCTTGATCTGATGCTTCTATGTGTCTACTCATTTCTTTTTGTTTGTGGTGAGATTCCTTTCATTTGAGCCATGATCCTCTTCCTCGCCCCTTGTTGTGAAGGCTATGATAATTTATTTCATGATCTTCTCTTGGTATTTCTCTATGCCTTCTTGGCATTTGCCTCTTTGTTGTGAAGGTTGCAGTTTGAGATATGGACCCTTTTGTAGTTTATGTCCCTTTATGAATAGGAATTACTCCCTATTGATGGGTGCTTCTATCCTTTTATGTGATCACCCTAATGACGTGCCCTATCCTTGTCATATGATGTTGCTCGTGTTTTTTGAGCTAGTGGTCCATGTTTTGATTCAACTTGTTGAGCATGGGGTTCTTCCTACCTAATTGTGATCTCTCTTTTGGCTCCTGGTAGTCCTATTTTCAACACCCGACTTTACAACACAACTCATGGTTCTAGTATTCTTTCATTGTTTTAATTTTCTTTCCTTATTTTCTTATGTCTTTAGTTTCTTTCACAAATGGTGTTCTTCCTTGTGGACGAGTCAACCTTTAGCTAGGGGGAGGGGTGTTGACGTGTCTTACCTTGTCATATCATTTCCATCATTACCTTGATACTGCTTCTCTTGTCGTAATCTGTAATAAACTCTCATGTCCCATCCATATGCTCATTCATTCCTCTGCTATAACTCCCTATAATAATTTCATAATAAATATTTTGTAAATGGTTTTAATACCATATTTTTAGTCCTTAATACCATATTTTCAATCCTTAATACCATTTTTCATTGAAAATCTTCCTACAATAATGAAGAAAGAATGATGATGGTCATGTAATGAACTAGTCTCCATTGATGATTTAAGGGCTCACAAGAACAAGTATATGATGTGTTCAAAGAGGCAGAATGGGATATCTATTTCAAGCGGTTGCAAGGGTTTGATATGAAGGTTTCCTATGAATTGCAATGGGTTTTCATGGTGATCAGGTTTCTATCCAAGGATTGGAATTCCCCCTCGATGTCAACATTATGGCTGAATTTATTGGATTGTCCACGGAAGGCAAAAAAATATTTTCTGACCAGTTCAAAGAAAGTTGTGGACTTGCAACCTCTTCGACAATGATTTTCAAAAAGGGGTGAATCATTCGGTATGATTCAAGGACAAGGTACAAAATTATACTCTCTACCCAGGATATGGAAAGATGTAGCTAGATTTCTTATTCAGTATATTACTTGTGATGGGAGGTTCAATTATGTGTTTTCCAAGCATTTTAGGCTGATGATACATTTATAGTATAATGAGTTGGTCAATGTGCCCTATTTTTTGTTTCATTCTCTCAAGGGAATGAGTGAAGCTATCTAGGGAGGCAAGCATAATTCCATAGCACACCATGGTCTAATTAGGCTAATAATCCTCCACCAATTGAAAATGCTTTCTCCCTTAGGTAATTGGGATTCATTTGTCAGTTCAGGCAACCTAACCAGCTTAGAAGCCTTTGGAATTGAAGATTCCTCAAGAGAATCTTTAGATGGAAAGGAATCCTTTGAAGAAGCCGGTAACCTTGAAGAAGAATCTAGAATAGTGTCAAAATGAGCTCTTAAACAAATAGCTAGTAAAACCCCTTGTACAAGCACTCGAGTAACTAGGGCTTCAGGTATTAAAACCCTTGAATCTCCTCTATTTGAGAAAACTCCTTCCACACTAGCCAAATAGAGGAAAACCCCCAATTCCAATAAAAAATCTCCTCCTAACCTTTCTTGTGGTAGGAAGGGTAAAATAGTGGTGGTAATCGTTAAATCCCCTGTGTCTAAATTAGATGACTTAGCTAAAGCAACTAGTTGTCTAGAAAACAAATCAAAGGAAAATTGTGACTCAAAATTACAAATTTTATCTGAGAAGCCAAAGAAGTGAGGTAAATCTAGCAAGGAGCATATACATTCTGAATTTAGAAGAGTAAGGGAGACTGAGTCCCTTAGATTGAATGAAGAAAATAAGGATAAGGAAACTCTTGAAGACAATACAATGTTGGAAATTCCTATCACTACAACATTCCCCATAAAAAGGATTGAACATGAAGAAGAAGGGATCAAGACAATTGCCAGAGAACTTTTTGAAGTTGAAGGGGAATTCCACAGGATAATGTGGAAATGACAAAACCTCTCTTAGAAAAGCTTGATCAGGAACTTGAAAGAACTATACTAATAGGAAATATGGAAACTGCTACTACAGACTCCTTTTATTATTGGCTTGAACATGAAATTGAGGAAATAGTTGTAGAAGAGCATATTGTTTAGAGATAATGTGATGCCTTTCCTTCTATTGATGTAGGGAAAGTGATGATAATTCCATATTAGAAAGAGAGGATACAAAACAAGAACTTATGATGTGACTAAATGAAGCAGTTCTACATAATTTGGTTAGTAGATTAAATGAAGAAAATTGTGTCCTCAAAGCACAATTAAAGGAGGCTCAAGTTCTTAATCAAAATCGGGGAGAGGAAATTAGCAAAATAAAATCCAACCTTGAGTTTAAAGATGTGGAGCATATGCAACATGTTCAGGAAGAAAAATAATTTGGATGAAGGAGATCATTGGCACACTCAACAGGCTAGTTGGTTTGTTCTATTTTTCCCTTTTTTCATGAGGAAATGCAAATACTTTAGCTTAGGGGAAATGATGAGGGTTAAAAGAGCCTTTAATTTAACTATTTGTTTTCCTCTTTTTACTATCCTTCACCTTGATTTCCTGTCACCATTTGTCTAAAGAAATTTAGATGTTTGATAAAATGTGAAAGGAAATTAAGACTATTAAATATGCCAAAATCTATAAAGTTGTTAACCAATTTGTGGTTTAATGATAGGAATTGATTGAGGGAAAAGTTGTACCCATTGAGGAGATGGAGTCATGAAATATTGGTGGAGCAATGTTGCTTAGAATTAGTTGGGCAACTAATCATTTTGATAAAAACAATTTAAGACTATTTGATTGTTATAGAGGCCTATGGCCTTTAGTCAAATTTCATAGACAAGTGACCAAGGGCCAAACAAACTTGAGCTTATGAACTTATTATTAGTTTAGATAATTAGTATATATACATGTGTATGATCAAGAACAAGAATGGCTGTTAATAGATTTCTACAGTATTCAACTCTATGAATTTGTTGCCTATGTTAATGAATAATTAGTGCATAGTTCGTGGTTATAATTTGTCATCTGGCAACTAAGGAGGTAGGGCCTACTCTGCAGTTATCTTGTGACTTCTTACGTTAGCGTGTGAAATGAATTTTATTTTGTTTCAATTCACATGTTGGATAGTATATTAAAGTGTGGTATGTGTTTGATTATTTTCAATCTATTCAGAAATTATAATTGGAATTGAAATTATAATAGTTTGGAACAAAGTGATTCTATTTTTATACAAAGGTATCGATTGATTACTATTAAAGTCAAATCATTCAATGTGATATTAAGGATTACTGGATATATTGGTGATTGATGCATTTGTTTTGATATTATGCTACATGTACATTTGATTGAGCAGACTATTTTATAATCAAATTTAATCTATGTATTTGTTGTTCGGTGTCAACTTGATTTAGCAGATAGAGTTAATTGGAGTGTTGATTAATGTTTGTAGACTTTATTTAGCACCTTACATTCTAGTTTTCATTTGTTTCTATTAGTCTAGTTTTAGTAAGAATAATTACTTTGATTTTATTGTTTATGTTTCAATATGCTTTTGTTACAAATAGTTTCACCAAGTTCTTGTCACACAAGTGACAGGAAGTTTGAAAACCATAATTTTGAACAAATACAATTTACGTGTAGTTGCATCCATCCCCACTTGGATTTCTAGGTTCATCCCTTAGGAAAACAACCCCAATATCTTTCACAAGTTGATGACCCCCGAATTGACATAGAGGAGTAAACTGAGGAAACTTTAGAACTCTCGAGGATTGATTCAGACCCATCTACCCAAACTAAGATAGAATTACAAGGATTGTTTTACCCATCATATCAACCATAGTTTAATCTAATGATGTATCATCGCTAAACGTAACTGGTCCTCCATATTTTTCAAGTTTAACAATCTTACACTTGTGATCGGTCATAGGATTAGACCATCCACTATCAATGATTTGGTAGTTCTCTTGTCTGCATTAAAAGTAGACACCAAAATTCCTTGAGTATTAACACTTTCTTTTAGAGCACTTTCCTTCATGCATCTCTTAAAGTTAGTAGAATTAGTTTCATCTTTTAAAGCCATGAACAAGCATCCACCATCCTCATCATCGCCATAATTAGATTCATCATCAAATATACTAGAATCTTCTCTAAGATAATAACTTTTCTTAATCATCTTACTTTTGTTCTTATTTTTGTCATTCAAAGCTTTGTTTGGACATCTTGAAACATAATGACCTATCCTTCAACAATTGAAACATTTGAAATACAACTTACCTCTGTACTTTCTAGTACCCTTTTCATTCTTCTAACAAAGTTAGCTTCCACATCATTGAGATTCTCCTAATCTAATTCCATAGACTTCTCTGATTTGATAGCCTTAAAAGCAGTCTCAAATTTTGCATTGCTTGGACCAACTTATCTCATTTCAAAAGTATTTAAGGAGCCATACAACTAATCTATATTATATCTACTCAAATATTGAGATTCCTCAATAGCACAAAATTTATAACTATAAAATTCAGGAATAGTTTTAAATACCTTCTTTACCACTTCTTGTATTTTAAGTTTTCCACCAATACCTCTAATGGAATTGACTTCTTCATCGACCTTCTCCATGTAGCTTGTTATTTTTTCATGTTCAAACATTCGCGGGTTCTCAAATATGATCTCCAACTTCTACATCTTAGCTTGTTTGACCTTGTCATCTACTTCATAAACGCTTTCTAACTTTACCCAAATTTATTTAGTAGTTTTCATATTCATAACTTTCACTAATTCATAATTAGCAAGACCACTTAAGAGAGCATACCTTGCTTTTCCATTGTTTTCATAGGCCTTGATCTTATGACCAATGCTTGGACCACTTGCAAGTATAGTATATCTATTCTCAATAGACTTGTAGATTTCAAATCTAGGAGAAACCAAAAAACCTTCCATCCTTGTCTTCCAAAATTCATAATTTGTTCCATCAAACAGAGGAAAATCTTTCTTGTGTGCCATCCAAGATCTACCTCAATTGGTTAATCCTTCTTCCAAGGAACCTTGCTCTAATACCAATTGTTGAATGCACAAGACAATTGAGAGGGGGGTGAATCAGTTGTACCTTAAAACTTCAAAACCCTCACAAACATTTAAATCCACATTAATTCAATTAATTCTTAATCTATTAGAATAATTTATTATGAAAGTAGATAACATAAACAAAACCAAAGCAATATCATGGACAATTGAACACTAGATTTATGTGGAAAACCCAAGAAGGGAAAAACCATGGCGAGGATTAGCTCACAATATAAAGTAATATCAACACCTATTACAAAGAGCTCACTATCAGAGGGATCACTTCCTAGAAGAAAGAAAGGCTCACTTCTATAATAGAAAAGAAGATAGAGAAGAATGTTATAGTGAGAAATCCATTTCAATGCAACATAAAATTCCACCATAGCATCATTAACACCTTCACAGTCTTATTGAAGATTGTAGAAACCTTCTACTCATTGCATCCAGTAATCTAACACTTGAAATCTTGCACCACACTTCACAAATTCATACCTCACAACTCTACAATTTGCATCACACACATCTATCTTATCACCCCTCAACAACTCAACACATTTATACAATCTTCAATCTTGAAAACAATCTCCAATGTTGGTTGTGCACCTCAACCATACAAATTCAAATTAGGTCAACACCAAAACATCCCCATAGTGGAAAGGAATGAAGGAATACCATAGCACACCTTAACTCGAACCTAAATCGACTCATACACACTGCACCACACTTCCACAAACACTAAAGCAACTCCACAATTAGTGTAAACACCCAAGGTTGATTGAAACCATGTAAACACCTTTAAATAATTAAGTACAAGTTTTCTTTGATCCAAAAAACAAATCACAGAAAACAAATGTCACTTGAACATAATCTCCAATTCCACAAACACCCTAAAATCCAACAAATTCCTTCACAACAAATTTCACCTAAAGGATGTACACATCTAGTACACTCAAATAATTTTGTCATACACTACAACTCAAGAAACCAAATTTCAAAGCACCAAACCTCAAACAACTTTAGCTAAAGAAAGATACAAATATTATTAGAACCCTTCCAGATCCACAAGACATGAAACCACTCTGCAGAGAAATGCGGAGCAAAAGCATTTCTCCTAGACACCTTTGTAATACATAGTTCACGTACTGGTGAACACACCTTCCTCTGCATAATGATCAAACACACTAAATTGTGGATGAAATACCTCTAAACACCTTTGATCAACATATCCAAACCATACAATCAGATCTTCAACATAGAATAAATGAAAAGCGGAACTAGAATGCTATTCTACAACACAAAACACCACTACAATGCATTGTTTCCTCTTTTTATTCAATTTTTTCTCAAAATCACTTGGAAACCAAGCATTGAAGATGTATTCTCAACATCTTCAACACTTCCTCATCACCACCAAGCCAACTGCAACATAGCAACTCAACCATACATCCATAGACAAAATATTATTAGAGCAACACTAGAGGTTGACACCAATAGCTTATTGATGACAATGTGATGTAACTAATCAAAGCATCATTGTAGGAAACATAAATTCAATACCAAGTGCTCACACTCTTGCAAAAATCTCCTTCTCATACAATTGACACCAATGATGACACCAAAGCTTGTTAGCATCACTAACAACACCAACTGCACATACTTGCAACACAAGTTGTCTAGGGAAACTCTGTTTGAGTAGTTGAATTTGGAATATGATTTCATAGTCCTTTGGAGCCTGCTCATATCCTTCTTTCTTTTGGGTCTCATTGTTGGATCCTTGTTGAGTGCTGAAATAATTGAGTTTCTATATCTTGCCAAGTTGTAGGGTTTGAATGCAACAATGGATAAATGATATTCAATCTCTCTCCAATCTTTCTTAGATCTAAAGCCTACACATTCAAAGAGAGTGGAAGTGTTGTTCCATATAAGGGCTTGCCTCAGTCAAACCCTGTGCTAGTTTTTCCACCTCCACAATTACAAAATTGATAAAAGATAGCTTATCATATTGAAAGATAGAGGCTAAATCACAAATGAATGATGAATCGACAGTGGACTACAAATCACCTACCAAAACTGATCTTCCTTGAAGGATTAAAGTCATGCACATCACCTCAAGGCTTAATTTCTTGAAATACCTACAAGGGTTAGTCCTCACAAACAAAATGATAACATAAACATAAACATGAAAAAATTCACATAAAACTTGACATGATGACTTGGTATTAAATTGTTGCAATAGATCTTCTTTTGAATTCTCTTGACTTGATAATAATTTCTTGATAATGATCTTGCTTCCAAAGTTTCCTCTTAGATTTGAAATGATGAAATGACTAGTTATTTATATGCAGTTAATCTAATATCTCGAAAATTAAATCCTCATAATCGATATTTGACATTTGGAATTTAAATATTAAAATGATAATTTGACATAATAAATTTTGGAGGAAAATAGGGGGACCAAGTCATCTAGGGTGACTTAGTCCTAGTCCTATTTTATAGGATGTAAAGTGTCAGGAGCAAAATATTAACTTTTTTCTTTGGTTTTGCAGATGGGTTTTCTTGATAAATGTCTAAATGGGCCATGGAATGCATAATTTAGAACTTTAGATGCACAATTAGGTGCAATCACTTAGGAGGGAGAAAAACACAACGTGAAATTGTCAAGGGTGACGATTTATGACTCTACTTTTAGCCCTCATTTTAGCGAGGGTATGAACTTACACTTAAACTCACACTAAAGTAGAAAATATATCAAGAGGGTTTCGATTATCTAAATGTCGAAGAGATAGGATGATAATGAATCTACAGGGAGTGCACAAGCCCCCAATATTTGAGATCCTATGGAAAGACAACATAAAGACAAGGGAACACACATGCATGCAATGCACCAAAAAACAAAAAACATACATGACAAGAACACAAAACACTACACAATGCACAACACAATATGAACATATTACAACACAAACACAAATATTAAGTTAGTACTAAAAATATTCATGTTGGTAAGGAAAAGATACATTAGTCTTAAATTAGTCTCCAATATCAAACAACATACCTTGAATAAATATTAGATAAATAATTGCTCTCTTGAGGACTAGCAAGCTGTCTTATGCCAAATCACTCACAAGCCACATGGATCTACTATCTAGCAAGTTGTGTTATGCTAGGTTTCCATGAAATATGATGGGTTTACAAGGCTAGAAAGTTGTGTTATACTAGGACACTCATGAAACACATTGATACATTGGAAACTAGGTTGTGTTATGTTAGGTGGTTGTGTTAAAAGGGTGCTCAAGTTCATGAACTAGCTAGCTCCGTTATGCCAAATCCATGGACCATCTTGCATTTTTGACATCTAAAGGGATGAACAAAACTCATCTAAATGGGTGAATAGAAAAATTAACATCTAAGGGGATGAACAAGACTCACCTAAGAAGGTGCATAAAATTTTTAACCTCCAAGGGGAGAAATTGATAATCACGCCTTAGGGGCATTACAAACAACACGACCACTAAGGGGGTATGTCAATAAGTAAAATCTCATAATAAATCTATGAAAATGATAGGGGTAATATATTCCCCCCTTAACATGTCAACATACTTGCTATGTTGGTATTTTATTTAGAAAAGAATGCATATCTTCAAAACTAGTTATCCTTGCCCCCCAAGTGTGGAGGCAAGGACAACCACTAAAAAAATTACCGTGTTGCTGCCATGGAAAATATGGTTGCACCCAAGATTGTACCACCATGAATGACAATGAGAAAACACATAAAGCTACAAATACCACATAGTGATGAGCAACACCATAGAATAAAAATCATTATTGTTTAGAGACTAGGTGCATCAACACATGGAAGAGCACCACAATCTTTAAGTTGTTGAATTTTATTACTCAAGGCATGACATTCATTGGTAGAATGACCATGCACTCAATGATATGTACAAATGAGATCAAATTTCTTTTGTGTTTTCAGAGGAAGAGTAATCAAGTGATATTTGAGAAGCCTCAACAAAATATGCTCTTGAACAATAATAGAAGACATTTGTTTCTCTTGTGAAGAAAATTTTGCTCGCTTACCATAAGATGTCATACATAAAGTAGATGATAAAGAATTAGATGAATATGGGGACAAAATTTGGAAACCTAGACCCTGTTTAGAAAAGTACAGTATATAATTCACTTGATTCCTACCATTTTTTTCCATTTTTAGAAATAATTTTGTATCCAAGCCCATAAAATTCTTCCAACTCAAATGAAGAGATCATATCTACATGCTCCTAAGAATAATTGTCTTTTTTTTAACACACAAATCCTTTTTAAGTTTTTTAAAGTTAAGAATCCTCCACTCATGAGGGATGAGAGTTGAAGAGCCCCCATCACCATCATGGGGTGATGTTTTTGGATCCATTGGTGTAGAACAAGACAAAACACAAGACTCTTAGGTTTAGATTACAAGATTTTGTACTCTCCCATAAAGGAAGATTCAAAATCTAATGAACCCCAATCATCACCAAAACATGCATTTGAAGATGAAGTAATATTATGATCATCATTTGATTCTTTGGATTTTGTGGTGATATTTTAGATTCCCCATTGAAACAAGGTGTAAAATATAACAACCCCCAATTTTCATCCAAAGATTTCATCACAAGTAAAATACATTCTTCTTTATGTTTGACATGTATGGGTTCTACATTTGAAATTGGAATCAAAGTATTCAGAGAGTTGGAAGTATCATGATCATGTTGGACTTGTGAATAATATTTTTTTTCATTTTTTTTAATTATGTAGATTTTGTTATTATATTCATACTTCATCTCACAGTGAAGAGTAGATGGTACTCCCTTCATAGCATGAATCCATGGTCTACCTAGGAGAAAATTATGTGAAAGAGGTCCTAGCATGATATGGATAGGTGTTTGTAAAATATCGGGCCTACCTTAGTGGGTAGCATGATCACTCTTAATGGTTTCTTAGTAACATTATTAAAGTCACAATTATTAACATCATTGGGTTCTATAAGATTCTTGTCCACACTAATTTTATCTAGGTCAATGTTACAAATAGTAAGACCTGACCTATTGCCTATGAGGGTATACTTATTTCCAACTTTGTTAACCACCATTATCATTAATGATTCATCTTTATTTTGAATCTCAAGAAAGGGTAATTCATGTTGAGGAAATGTAATATCCAACCTTTTCTCTTGCATAAAATCAAACAGGTTTCTACATCATTCGGTTTAACAAAATTTGGGACATCAATCTTTTCCAAAGCCTCTTGGAGCATCTTGTGGTATGTAGGTGATGTTTGAATCAAATACCAAAGGGAAATTTTGGTTGGAGTATTACAAATTTTCTCAATAAGATTGTATTCTTTACCACCATGTGAATAAATATTATGTGTTGGTGGAAGGTATGGTTGAGGCAATGGGATGGATGTTGGCATTTATTTTGCTTGCATATTATTTCTAGTGTTAAGTGTGTGAGAAACCACATGATAACTTTTTTCTACAACACATGATTTCTAGTGAGTTATTTTACAAAGTTTAGGATATGGCCATGAGGTTTTAAAAGTCCTATAATGAGAGGTGATTTAGAAGGTCCAATAATTAAAGGAGATCTAAATGTTAATTGTGTGTTCATAACCTCAACTGAGTTAACTACTTGTTGATTAGCTTTTATCGATGGGGGATCTAATGTCACCTTAGCATCTTCATCTATGCAATCCATCTTATTGTCTTTTGAAAGAAAATTTTCAATGATTTCAACCTCTTGTCCTATAATATTTTCCCAAGTAGGAGAGGTATTGGTGGAGAAACACACAATATCTTTATGATGCTCAATGATTGGATCTTCTAGCACCAAGATACCTTTTTCCCAAGTAGATGAGGTATCAAGAGAAGAATGAACATGATTGTCATGATTTTCAATGATTGCATTCTCTTTCACCAAGGTAACCTCACACATATGAGAAATAGTGGGAGAGGGATCAATGAAAAATAACAAAAGAGGAGAAATAAACTTATTTTCACATGCTTGTGACAAAAATTATTTGAAACGCTTAACAAAATCTAACAATTGAATATGAATTATGACAACACAAGATTTTTGTAATGAGAACATTGTGCACTATCCTATGGATCATGCTAGCAATGTTTTAGCAAAACATACAATTACAGGATTAATATTTAGAGATTGAGACCAAATCTAGGTAGAGACCAGAGGAAAGATTTTGCACATAAATTTTGGGCTCAAATTGGTTGGACAAAGACGCACATCATGACTATGTGCTACACAAGTTTTTATAGATTTCAAAATTTTGGGAATGATGTACAGTGTTTGAGGGTCCTATATCTCTATGTTTCAAGCCTAAAAGTCAACAAATATATGAAAATGTACCAAAACCTATTTTTTCTATATGAATCACATACATGCATGCAATTTTAGATATGTTTAGAGAAATTGAATATGTTCAAATGATAATTTCTAGAAATTAAACGATGTAATTGATTGATTTTTCCAAAAAATATAGAAAATTAATGATTTTGATCTTTTGGAATGAAAATACTAGGCAATTTTATTTATTTTTCAATGTTTTTTACCAAAATATTCATTCATAAATAATCAATTAATTTTCAATTAATTTTGTCAATGAATATAACTAAGATCTAAACCCTAGATAAGGAAAATTATATCTAAAATTTTTCACAATTTTTTTCCAAATTATTTTTCAATTTTTATGATGAAAAACTAGTGAAAATGGATAGTTTTTTTAAATTAATGCAAATTATCACCAAGATTTTCAATAACCTAGGATTTAAACTAAAATTTTGGAATTTATGCATTAAAAAATAAAAAAAATTGCAAGTGTAAGATATGTCAAGTTCACAAAAATGATAAGCTAGGAAAAGTGAACCGTAGGGATTTTCGAACTTCGGATTTAAAGGGACTTTTTTCCCAATGATTTGGTTCCTTATTATTCAATTCAAGATTGGCTAGGATATGAGATTGACTTGTAACCTGAGAGAAGATCTAGTCAATCCTAGGATTTGAATATGAGGACTTGGAAATGGATTTTGTATGAAATATAATGATGCAATTGACTAATGATGCAAATAAACCACTTTGATGCAAAGATAGTGAATCTTGAAAGTAAAAAAAATCAAAGTTCAGAAACAGACTGAGCTGAGTATTTTGCACCTATGGTATAACTACAGAGATGATTTTGGAGGACCGAGTCACCTAGGGTGACTATGTCCTAGTAATTGAATCTGGAATATGATTTGGCAGTCCTCTAGAGCTGGCTCAGAGCCTTCTTTGTTTCAGGTCTCACTATCAAATCTTCGTTGGGTGTTGAAATAATTAATTTTCCATATCTTGCCAAGTTGTATGGTTTGAATGCAACAATGGATAAATGATCTTCAATCTCTTTTTAATTTTCCTTAGATTTGAAACCTCCACATTCAAAGAGAGAGGAAGGGTTGTGCCATATTAAGTCTTTCCTCAGTCAAAACCAGAGTTGGTGTTTCCACCAAGACAATGGAAAATTTGATAAAAGAGAGCATATCCTTTTGAGAGATAAAGGCTAAATGATGAATTAACAATGGACTATAACTCACCACCCAAATCTAATTTTCTTTGAATGACTAAAGTCATGCACATCACCTCAATGCTTGATTGCAAATTGGCTTGATTTCTTGGAAGACCTGCAAGGGTTAGTCCTCACAAAAAAATGATACAATAAATATGAAAAAACTCACATAGAACTTGACATGATGCCTTGATATTGTATTTTTTCAAAAGATCTACTCTTGAATGCTCTTGAATTGATAATAATTGCTTGATAATGATTTTGCTTCCAAAGTTTCCTCTTAGATCTACAATGATGAAATGACTAGGTATTTATATGCAATTAATCTAATTTCTCAAAATTTAAATCTTGGTAGCCAATATATAACATTTGAAATTTAAATAATAAAATGCCAACTTTTGACATACTAAATTTTGGAGGCAAAATAGGGGGACCAAGTCACTTAGGGAAACTTAGTCTTGGCCCTATTTTATAGGATGTAAAGTGTTAGGAGAAAAATATTAAATGTTTGTTTTGGTCTTGAAAATGAGTTTTCTTGATCAATGCCCAAATGGGCCATGTAATGCATAATTTAGGACATTAGATGCACAATTAGGTCCAATCACTTAGGAGGGAGAAAAATATAGTGTTAAATTGTCAAGGGTGACAATTTATGATGCTACAATATGTAGCAATGGATATTTGAATCCTTAGCTCTCCATACAATTTTTAACTTTCGTACTAAATATTTTGTATCACATGGTTTAGAAGAAATCATCGAATTTGTGGAATTTTTCAAATGGATAGATTGAGTTTCCATTCACTAATTAATAAGAGACATTGAATAAGGTATTTTCATAGTGCTCAAAATGAACTAGACTAGTAGCATTATAACTAGTTATTTAAATAACTAACAAATGTAATATTTCCCTAGAAATAATGCCATCTTATTGTGCTAGATACACATATGAACTAAGAAGCGGGGTGAATTAGTTGTACATTAAAGAATTCAATCCATCATTAACTTTCAAACCCTTACTAACATTTAAACCCTCATTAAGCATTAGCAGAATGTTAACATATGAAGAAACAATGGAAACATAAACAAACACAATAGAACACCATATTTATGTGGAAATCACCAAGTAGGGGAAAATGACAGTGAGGATTAGCTCACATATATATGTATAATAGCACCAAATACAATTAGGTTCACTGCCAAGGGCTTTCTACCTATAAGTGGCTCGCTACCAAGGGCTCACTTCCCAAAAGAAAGAAGAAGACTATTACAGAGAGATTCACTATCTCAGAGCAATGGGAAAAATCTACCACTGCAACTTTGCACCATCCACAACCTTTGGTACACTAATTTTAGCAACTTCATTCACACTAAAAATGTAGACACCTTATGCTCACTACATTCAGATTCATAGGCATTAATCTTGCACTCAAATCACCACACTTGATCACATTCACATCTCACACACCTTATAGATCCACACACATCTCCAAAAATTAACCTTTGCTTATATAATGATCACAACTTTGAAAACCTTCTCCATGTCAGCCACAATGAAACATATGCACCTCAAACATGCATCCACTAAATAGGTCAACACCAAACAATTCCACTGTGGAAGGAAGTGAAGGCATACCATGCCAAGGGTTAACTAGGACCCAAATATACATCAACATGCTTCACCACACTTTCACTATCAACAAACAATCTCTGCAATCAACGTTAGCACCCAAGTTAGCCAAACTTGCACTAACACTAACAAGTGACCACATTCATGCTTCTCCAAGTCCAAAAACAACATGAAGACCACAAAGAAACACTTCACAACATCCTAGAATATTCTATAACATTGCGACAACCACCAACAACTGAGAACACCACCATTTTGTGCAACCAAACACACTACCACAAAATAAAACTTATGAATCTAGACCTATGGAATATCTGAACACCAAAGAATTCAAGGGAAGGTAGATGTAGACAGTATTAGCATGTTCCCAAATCCGCAAGACAAGAAGCCTCATTGCAGAGAAATGCGGAGCAATCTCATTTCTTCTAGAAAACCTACACAAGTAAACACACTGTCAAACACATCTTCCACTGTAGAACAATCCAAAACTTGAAAATATGGATATATAACCTTTGAAAACCTCTAATCATCACATCCAAACCCACACAAACATATCTTCAAGCATGAAGAAATGCAAAGTACAACATTGAATACACTTATGTTACACTGCACACTCTTTTATTCAAATTCTCTCAAAAGCACTTGGAAACCAAGTGAACCAATTGCATCAACAACACAATCACCTAATCAACATATCTACAACATCTATAACACCAAAAAATTCCCATCTACAATACCTACTTGTTAGATTATGTGCCTCAAATTCACTGGTGGACCCCCAACTTGGTTTTCGTCAAGTCGGATTACACCAAGTGATGAGTTCAAGCCTTTACTACCATCCTGTGGTGTCTCATGGAGTGATTGGCGATGGATCGGTACTTACCACTACCTTACAAAGGTGTTACATTGAGCTTGTGGTAGTGCAGTGTTACTGCCACCCCACAGTGCTTCCACATTGATTAATGCAATATATCAGTGGTTACTGCTACCCCACAACAATGGGCAAAGGTATCCTACGGTGGTACGATATTGTCACTAACACACCGCGATGGTGTATGAGGCTTGGTGTGGTAGAGTGGTAGATACTGCCATATCACGACTGACTAGTTTGTGTATAGCGGTGTAGCGATGGACAATGGATGACTAGATGTTTTTGATGGGACAGTGAGTTATTGATAGTTAAAAGGTTTGTGACTGATTGCCTATGGGATTCAAATCAAATAGACTTCGTTATGGAATGGAAAACATAGAACAAATGTGAATAGGAATTGTGATGTTTTGGAATGTTGTGAGTACTATGTTGTCTAGTTGGAGAGCAAGGTTGATCAGAGAAATGTAATGTTTCTGAAATTGATACTATGAATTAACACCTCAAAGCAGAGTTCTGTAACTTTGTATGTAAGTGTTATTTTTACTATAATACAAAGAGATCTTGCTTGGCGTGTGGGTTTTTTTTCCCGTAATGGTTTTTTCACGAAAATATAGTGTTCAATTATGTGTGATGGTTAATTGTCTATTTTGATACTTGTGAATGTGTTTCTTAATTGGTACTATAATTGGAAATTAAATGAACTCTCTATAATTATTTCTTGAGAATTGGAATTAGAAAGGTGATTCCACAGGTAGGCTTTCCTTACATTGCTCAACACTACACTAGAGATTAACATCAATGACAACACTAAATGCAACATAGTGCAACACTTTCACTACTAACATCCATGACAACATTGCAACAATATTCTTAACCATACTAGAGGTTGACATTAATGTGACATCAATCCAAAACATACATACTTGACACTAATGACAACACTACTGACAATCTCCAAAGTCTCCCCAACTATATTGGAGGTTAACATCAATGGCAACACCAAATTTGAAAACCATCAACAACAAAAGCAACTATCATCATCAACAACAAATCTGCATCAAGCAACACTCCCCCTTACTAGGGAATCTCTTACACTTGTTTTCCTTGTGTCTTTTAGACACTATTCTCTCCCCCTTTGTATTATTCCCCCTTATCTTGAGGAGGTTTTCAAACATCACTCTCACACTTTGAAATCAATGGAAAAGGGAAATATCTTTCCCTTTGACCATTTGCACACCTCTCTTTAGGAAACACCAGCAAGTAATTTCCCTCTCCCCACTAATCTTCTCCATACAATTGTTACTACTACACATAGTACACTACTCATTCTTCACTACTCTTACTTTTTAGTTCTCTCCCCCTTAGAGACACAAGATGTGCTCCCCCTGACTGCACCAACCAACAACACTACTTTGTACTCCCTCTAAGAGGTAGCCGTCAACATTAGTCTAGGACCAATAATGTGTCTTGAAATGCTCTCCTAGACAGATGCACACCTTATGCATCTAGTTGAAAGGAGGGGCAATAACCCATAACTTATGTCAAAGATACTCAAAAGTATCTTTTGGAAGAGCCTTTATGAAAATATTTGCAATATGATCCTTTGTAGGAACATACTCCAACTTCACCTCATTCTCTGCAACTTTCTTCCTTAGAAAGTGATACCAAATAGAGATATGCTTCATCCTTGAATGCATTACTAGAATTTTTGAATTTTTGATAGTACCTATATTATCACATAAGATAGAAATAGGTTCATGATATGACACCCTTATATCCTTCAATGTTTTCTTCATCCATAACACCTATGTACAACATGATGTTGCAATATATTATGCCTTTGCAATAGATAATGATGTTAAATCCTACTTCTTTCTCAACCAAGAAACTAACCTACTTCCAAGAAAGAAAGCACCTCCACTTGTACTTCATTTTTTGTCTACACAACCTAGACAATTTGCATTTGTATATGCACTCAAAGAGAAACCAATATCCTTGGTATACCATAGACCAAAATCTGTAGTTCCTTTCAAGTATTTGAATATTCTTTTCACTACTGCCACATGTGATTCTCTAGGATCTTGAAATATTTCCACAAGACAAACTACATGCATGATATTCGGTCTATTAGCAATAATATATAGCAGTCCACCAATCATTGATTTGTACTTTTTATGATCTATCTTAGGAGATTCATCATTCTTACTCAACTTACAACCAATAACCATAGTACATACAAGTTTAGAATCTTTCATTCCAAACTTTTTCAACATTTCCTTTACATACTTTGACTCTAAAATGAAAATGCATTTTTCTAATTGAGTGATTTGTAGCCCAATGAAGAAATTCATCTCCCCACACACTGACGTCTCAAACTCTTTATGTGTCTCCTCTACAAACTTCTTACACATACATTCATTTCATCAACATACACTACCACAATCATAATTTGTTCTCCCTCAACCTTGAAGTAAAGGTTGTTATCTGTAGTACCCTTTTTGAATCCTTGTTGTAACAAGTAGTTATCCAATCTTGCATACCAAGCTCTAGAGCTTGTTTGATCCCATATAAGGCCTTCTTTAACCTAGAGACCATATCAACATATTTTGATAACTGAAAACCTTCTGGTTCAATGTATACCTCTTCTTCCGACTCTCCATTCAAGAATGCAAACTTGACATCCATTTGATATACCTTAAATTTTTCATGTGCTACAAAAGCCAAAAACATTTGAATGGCTTTCATCCTTTACACCAAAGAAAAATTCTATTCAAAATATATTCCTTCCACTTGTGAGCAACCCTTTCACATAATTATAGCCTTATTTATAACAACTTTTCCATCCTCATTCAACTTGTTCCTAAAAATCCACTTAGTTCCTATCACATTCTTATATGTTGGTCTTGGGACCAATTCCTAAGTCTGATTCTTTTTAATATATCCTAGTTCTTCTTTCATAGATTTGATCCAATTCTCATCTTTTCATGCCTCAGCCACTATTTTAGGTTCTACCTCAAAAAGTAAACAAAAGTTTACATGTTCCTCTATCATAGAAACTTTTCTCCTTTTCAGTACTCCTTTGCTCTTATCTCTGATGATTTGATCTTCAAAATGATTCTTCTACACATACTTAGGAGTCTTAGGGATATTTTCTAGAGCTTCTTCCTCTTCAATTGTCACTTCTTTCTTTTCCTCTTCTTTTTGTTCTTCACTGCAAGGGGTTCATCAAATTCATATCCTTCTATTAACACTAAATTTTTTTATGGTTCTTCATCTACTTTGAAACTTGCACTTTCAACAATATTCTTCAACATTTTTTATAGCATATGTATGCCTTGCTCTTTGTAGAGTATCCAATCAAGATTCCTTCATCAGATCTTGCATCAAAATTTCCTAAGTTTTCTTCATCTCTTTTGATATAGCATTTACTTCTAAATGCTCTGAAATATTTCACAATAGTAGGTTTTCCATACCATAACTCTAAGGAGCCTTTGAACTATTCACTTGTGACCTCTATTGAGACTTATGTACACTGCAATATGAATAACTTCTTTCTAGTGGAATTTTGGTAGATTTTCTTCCATCATAATAGTACTTGTTGCTTCTTGAACTATCCTATTCTTCCTTTCCACAACTCCATTCTACTAAGGAGTCCTAGGAGCTAGTAAAAAAACTCCCCTTATTCCACAATCTTCATAAAAATTGTTAAACTCATTGGAGGTGAGCTCATCACTCTGTTAGACCTTAAGCACTTGATTTTCAAATTCATTTCATTATCAACCATAGATTTAAAAACTTTAAACTTGTCTAGATCTTTTGATTTTTCTTTGTGAAATGTCACCCAAGTAATTTTAGAACAATCATCTATTAATAACATGAAATACATATCACCTTGAGAGCTTCTTATTCTGGTAGGTTCACATAGGTCTGTATGCACCAACTCTAAAGGACCTGTGGTAGAATATATTTAGTCTTGAACCTTTTCTTTTTCTGCTTTCCAAACTGACATTCCTTACAAATTGTATTGACAGGGTTTGTAGTATTTAGAAGATTTCTCACAACATCAGTAGAACTAATCTTTACTAGGCTATCAAAATTAATGTGACCCATTCTTCTATGCCATATCCAACTTTCCTTGATTTGAGACATAAAGCACCTGACACCACAACCTTTGAGTTGATAAACATTACCTTATATCCTCGTTCTTGTAGCAACCAAACCTCTTGAGCTTCCTTTTGTGATTTCACAACCACCATCCTGAAACACCAAATTTTAACCTTTGCTACACATTTGTTCTACACTAAGAAGATTATGTCGAAGACCCTTGACATAAAGAATATCATCTATTTTATGCTTTCCTTCAAAACTAATTGAACCTTTTCCACAAATCTTAGCAAATTTATCATCACCAAGCTTAACAAGAATACCATCATACTTTTGAAGTTTAAAAAGCTTGCTCTTATCACCCATTATATGATTTGAGCATCCATTTTTAATTATCCAATAATCCCTCTCTTCTCTTGCATGAAAAAAAATCATGATATCTCCTTTAGTATTATGATCTATTTTTGGAGCACTTTCCTTAACACATCTTTCAAGATTAGTAGAATTAATACCAAAATTTAGAGCCATGAACAAGTATTCATCACTATCCTCATTAGGATAGTTTGATTCCTTATCATTAGATACAACATTTTCTTTTTTAACACAATAAATCTTCTTGACACATTTTCCTTTATGATCCTTATGTTTGTCATTTGTAACTTTGATTGGACATTTAGAAGCATAATGACCTATCTTTCCATAGTTAAAACACTCAAAGGGTAACTTACCTCTATATTTTCCTGTGCCATTTTTCAATATCCTTACAAAATTTACTTCTATAGACCTCATCAACATCATCAAAATCTGATTCAACATCTTTCTCTGCCTTATAGACTTTAAAATTAATTTCTTTCTTTGTAGATCTTGACCAAACTCTCTCAATTCACAAGAAATTAAAACACCAAATATCTAATCTCTAGAGTATTGATCTAAATTCTGAGCTTCCTCAATAGCAAAAACTTTAGAACTATAAGATTAAGAAGAGTTCTTAAGACCTTTTTCATGACTTTTATTTCTTCCAACTTTCCACCAAGACCATTGACTGCATTAACAACTTCATACACTCTAAGAATGTAGGTTGTAATATCTTCATCTTCAGACATCCTTAGGGTTTCAAATTTGGATTTATTGTTCTACATCTTTTCTTGCTTGAACTTATCATCTCCTTCATAAATGCTCTGCAACTTTTTCTAAACATATTTTGCAAATTTTAGAATTATCACCTTTCCAAGTTCAAAATCAGAGAGACCACTTAGAATCACATTCCTTGCTTTTTTGTTGTTCTAATAATCCTTGATCTCATCATCACTTGTCAGACCATTAGTAGGAAAGGTATATTCTTTTTCAACTGATTGCTAGACTCCAAATCAAAGAGATACCAAAAATGATTCCATGGACTATCTTTCCAATAAGCATAACTTGTTCCATCAAACATAGAAGCTTTGACACCCTTCCTATGCACCATCGAATCCACCTCAAGTGGTTAAGCTTCTTCTAAGGAACCACAACTTTGATACCAATTACTAGATGCACAAGACAACTAAGAGGGGGGGTGAATTAGTTGTACATTAAAATATTCAATCCCTCATAAACTTTCAAACCCTTAATAACATTTAAACCCTCATTAATCATTAGCAGAATGTAAACATTTAAAACCTTAAACTAACATTTAGACCCTCATTAATCCTCTCAAACCAAGGAAGATAAACCAAATAATTCATTCCCAACCAAGGGAATAAGCCCAAAACATCATCCATACTCCTCAAATAAGCTCAACATTCAATCACATGAGAAGACAAAGGAACAAAAAAATACTACCAAATAATATTGAAATAAGCCTTCTATATAATCAACATCATAGCTCAAGAAAAATAAAATATATAATGAAACAAAATGCATCTAAAAATAAGGTGGGTAATATCTTTCAAATGGTTAATCATTAAGAGGGCCAAGATTGGGGAATGAGAATGATCCTCTAAGATAATTGGGTCATCATGACTCAATCCAAGAACAATATAATCAATAGTACTTTTTAACTCACATCCAACCTACGTGTAGGGTCCTCAATCTTATTGAAACCTCATCAAATAGAAACAATCTCAACATGTATTCTCCAAAAAATAAGAGATCTCCGAGCCTCACCAAAATCTCTAGGTATACACAAGAACCTACAATTGATCCACTCTAAGCTCCAAATACAACATTTCACATTATCATAAAACTCCCAAGCACACAACCAATATACTTAATACCAAGAAAACTGTCCAGATCACTCTAAAATCTCAAACCATGGAATTAGGAACATGATCTCACATCTCCTCAAAAGAAGATCATATTCTCCAAATGAATATATTTTCTCCTAAGATCACTTGTATAACTCTAACACTCTAATATGTGATCAAGAGTACACCATGACACAATAACATACCATCCTATAAGAAATGATCACCTATCAAACTAAAAAATCATAGTCAACACCTCAAACAAAGACTTTAAGTGTTCTGCATGGTACCAAGATGTTAACATCTCCAAATCACATGATGATAACCATCTCCTATCAATAGAACCTAAGATGTCAATGATCTCTCATTGCATATAAGAAATAGGATCCAATAGTCACTCCTTGACACCAAAAACCACTATAGAATATCATTCATCATCAAATTATGGATATAGACAACCCACATCCAATTCATATATGCAACTTGTAAGTATAAAAACCCTACATCTTTGCACAAGTATTAGATCTCAAAATGCAATATATAAATTCAATAA